>AWOL01S0015427.1:0-97734 GCA_000715115.1 Nicotiana otophora | reverse complement strand
GGGGGGGGGGGAGGTCTAACTTAGCTTTCTAGTAATCACGTTGGATTCACCAACTCATTTCTTGAAATGATTTTCTTGTCTCAAGGCCTATCACCTCTTGTCTTTTCCTTCACTTGACTATAGACTCTGTTATCCTGTCATATTTTGATTTACCATTATTAACCTTTTATCACATCTTACATATAGTGATTCATTTACTCTTTTCTTATTCTTCTGCTAACGTTTCTGTTTATTACCTTATTCTGAAAACTTCAACAAAACATAATATCACTTTTTTCTCCCCTTTCTCCATCCACTAGCTCCTTTGGTCGCCTAACATTCTCTCTTTACTAGGGACGTGAGCCATACTAAGGTAAATATTTATCCCTTCTAGGATTCCACTGCCTATCTTCTGAAATTTGTGAACATTCTAGTATTCATAGCTAACTATACTATTCTAGAGTGTACCACCATTTTGGGTTACTCTAACCCCAGCTGGATCTTGATATCCCATCCTTCTCTTAAACTATATATGTTAGCTCCCATAGAGCATAACTTAGATGGGTATAGCCAATTTTACATACCTCTGTTACTATTGAAGCTAACTCAGAATGCTTATATTTATCCGCCTGAATTGTAAATACAGATAATCCTCACTAATTGGGTACCTTATACCCTTTTTCACCTTGCTTATTTTACTTGTTAATACTTATAATTGTACCTTATGATACTCCCCATGGCCTGCTATTCACGGGGTATGTTAGATATTCCCGTCTTATGGTCTTAAGCAGGAAATTTGCACATCTGATATGCACGATTTGATAGGGCCTCAAACTAGGAAACGTCATCAAGAACTCTCTCTCTATTAGTGCCCTTACCTGTTGTTGTATTAGCCCTCTGGATAGGTCTAATCTCTCTAATTGCAAATATCTCTGTATCATTAGCAAACATAAGTTCTTGCTCAAACTCTTATGACTCAGCCCTATAACACGATTTAGATTTGAAAGAAAGGTAACAGACTCCTAAATGCCTTGTAGCTTCATGTTTATATAATGTGGTGCACAAAATATCTATAAACAAGGCTCTACTAGACATGTCTTATAGATTCCTTAGGATAGAGCTTCTCCGATACCAAGTTTGTCATGCCCCAAACTTGTATGGGGGGGGGGGGAGGGAACCTGGTGCCATACTCGGCCCGAGCGTACCACTCTGTAACTATGAACTCTGGAGGGGTAGCCCTCAACTTAGGTTGGTGAGTCCTACCTGCAAGCTGACCATACCAGTCAAGGCCGATGAGGACATATTCTGAATCATCTGAAAATAACGTCTACAAACAACAATACCAAATAGAAATTCTACTTAGTGCTGGCAAGGCCACAATACCGATATATAAAATGCATAGGCCTCGTCTACAAGCCTATAGAGATAACTGAACTATATCATGGTCGGGACAGGGCCTCGACCTACCCATCAAACCTATCTATATATAATGGACTCCAAGGTCTAGACCTGGTAACTCTGAGAAACTGGAGCTTACCAACCAAGCTGATGTTTGACTCTGTCTACTGGGAAGGTCTATCCAACTGTCTATCAGGACATGAAGGCATGAAATGCAGTGTCCCCGACAAAAGGGACGTCATGTACCGGGTATGTTATACAATAGAATAACTGAAAGCTGAGACTGAATTGATAATATTACAACTGAAAGTAACTAGGAGTCAAAGATAATCTGAAGATATGCTTACCTGCTAATACTGACTCAACTCTCTCAATATAGTAAGTAAAATAGCTATTCGGCTCTATAAGGCTCGGTACGTATAACTGCTCTGCCGTAGTAGGCTCGCTCATAGGTGCTCGGCCATACTAGGCTCTATATCTCGGCCATTTTGGGCTCTATCATAGGCGCTAGGCCACAGTAGGATCGGCATATAACTTACCATCTAATCAGAGGTTGCCCAATAGGGGCCTGCCCACCTATTATAGCTCGATGGTGGTGAAAATACTGTAATATTGCCCAATAGGGGCCCGCCCACCGATTATAGCTCGATTGTGGTGAAACTACTATAATAATATATATATATACCCTCTACTCTCTTGACTGGAAATAGACAATACTCAATTGAATATATAAAGTCCCGATTAGGGAGAAAACGATAACTTATGAGACTAGGATAATGTGCATAAATTCAGGAGTACTAACTGCTCTTTATTTCTCGTTATCAAACGCATGTAGTGATGAGATCATGCTAAAATAAAGGAATGGTTATGACTTAACATACCTTAACTCCGTTGAGTCCTTAATACCTTCCAAGCGATTCTTCAAACAACTCAACTCAATCTACCATAGCATAAGGAGATTCAAAATCAGTTTTGAGTAAATGCTAAGTCCGCAACTTAAACTAGTTGCTCATTTATATAAATTTAGGAAGCATATCCCGTGTAACTAGGGACTCCTCCAATACCATATCCAACAACAACAACCAGATCAATTCAATAAGAACAACATCAACAATACGGTAAAATATATTTCGTTAACAAGTCATCAACATATCACGACGAGCGGTAATCTCGAATTGAATCACTTTAGCACCCTTCAACCCCATTATCATTCATTCATGAACTTAGTAATATATAAAATATAATAACAAATACCTTTAAATGGATTTCCAACCTTGTACTTAATTTTAAAGTTACCTGAAATAGCCCAACACAAGATAATATCACTGTCGACAACTTCCAAGTGCTTTATAGCCATTTCCTTTTCTAGTTACCAATTTCCTCAACACGATTGACATGAAAACCAACATACTCATACTAAAAATATCATAGCCAACTTAGTTTCCATAATTTCCAGCCACTTAAAGTTCATAAGAGCAACGTTCAAATCAATCCATCAAGAACAACAACATCTCAAGCTAATCCAAGTATTATCTTATAGTTTATCATCCTAACAACTTAACCAACATATAAGAAAGCTTAAGCACAAATAGTAGGCTGTTATACTCACCTTATACAGTAGCAATAACTTGAAATTTCTTACAAACACAGCCCATAATTATCCTCAATGATAACACAACCTCAAAGAGGTGTTGTTCTTCACTAGAACTAACTTTTGTTGTTGAAATATGGTGTAATCACATTGGAATCACTTCAAACCCTTATGGTATTTTATTAGGAGGGTTAGGAGAAGTGTAGGGACGAGGTTGGGTCGCAAAATGAAAAATAAAGGTCGTTCCAAATCGTTTTTAAAGTGAAGTAGGTCGACTACCGCCTAAGTGGGTCCCATTGGGAGCTGCTTGTGCAGTCTCGCAATAATATAAATATCTCTCTACTCCAATGTCGTATTGACAAATGGTTTAATGCGTTAGAAACTAGACTCGTAAATCTTCGATTTGGTAGGTAGATCACCTCGTAATGCCAAGTATATTGGGAGAAAAGCTCAGCTACATTTGACCTAATGTTTAGCACATTTATGAATGTAACTTGTGATGACCTTTGCCAACTTTTGTTCCACAACTCACTTGACTTCAAACAATAACACACGACTATCATATAACTAAAATAAATAATAACATAACCTCCTTATAATGTTAAGCACCATAGTATCACCCCAAAAGTACATGTTATAACATTCCCAACTTGTTAATTTTCGGCGAAACTTATTTTCTTCAATTAGTTTAGCTTCTAAGTCTTCCAACCCTCTTAGTACTTGGCATTCGCGGTCTTAATATTTGTAATCTCTACGGTAACATGATTAACTTACTTTATAAAGTTTTCAAAGCTGATCTCATTTCGGAGCTTACATCAATTGACGTACGACGTACTTTTGCATAAGAAAACATGGGTGTAACACAATGATTACAAATATGGATAAGTCAACAATGGAAGGGATAAAAATAACTTCAATTAAGGATAAGCAATTACGAAAGAGATAACTTGGCAATAGAAGAGGCAACAACTTCAATTGAGGTATATAAGAGTATATTTGGCAACAAGGGTAGAACATAAATCAATCAACTTCAAATAAAACACGTAAGGGTAAATTTAGCAATAGAAGATTTAACATGATAAGACAACTTCATTATAATGTACATAAGAACCTAAGAGTCTAAGCCGGTCAAATTTCCATATATAAGTTGTCCACACACTCGTCACATCGTGTACACATCTTTCACGCAGTTCAAATAGTCCAAACAAACCAATCCCTACGGCGTAGTTCCCCCACACAACGTTAGGCAAGATACTTACCTCAAAAGCCCTCAATTAATCCTCAAAAATAGCTTTTCCTTTACAATTCACCTCCGCTCGCACAAATCTAACCAAAATCGACTTAATAACGTCAAATAATGCAAGAGAAATCAATTCCAATAATTAAAGCTACGATCTTTACACAATTGCTGAAATGTCAACAAAAGTAAACTCGAGACCCACACGGTCAAAACCCGGGTCCAATGGTTGATTCCGACTACCCATGACCCCACGAGTTCATATATGTGGTTAGTTTCAAAATCTGAGTTTAAATCGACTCTCAAAACTCTCAAAAACTTGACAAAGTTTACAAATTTTCAATTTGATTCACATGATTTTGATGTTACAATCTAAGATATATTGATGGAATATGATTAGATATATATTGGAATCACTTACCCAAAGTTTGTTGATGATAATCCCTTTTCAAAATCGTCTCCTACGGAATCTAGGGTTCCAAAATATGAAAATGAGACCAAACATCCTGTCCCTCAGCCTTTTGTCCAATCACAGGTGTCGTAATTGCGACCTGGGTTTGGAAAATCTGAACCCCGCAAATGAGAGGAATCTCACATCCCTAATGTCATCGCAAATGCGATGATTTATTCGCAAATGCGAACATGGAAAATTCGCAAAAGCGATCACAGTGATCGCAAATGCGACCACTGCCCAGCCCAGGCCAGCATCACAAATGTGATTGGGAGTTCGTGAATGTGAACTCTTCAGGCCGCTGTGCTCTTCGCAAAGGCGATGATAAAGATCACAAATGCGACCTATTTCTCATAAATGCGAGATCTGAGCACCAGCAAAAATATGAACCTCCTATGAAAAGCACAGTGGCCAAACTAAACATCAACACAAGTCTAAAAATATAACAAAAACTTGCTCGTGCGATCAAATCATCAAAATAACATCCGAAACCATGAATCGGACCTCAAAATGCATGAATTCAATATGAAACCCAAGAACTTCTAAAAACACAATCGCGCATCCGATTCCTATCAAATCAACTCGAAATAATGCCAAACTTTGCGAACAAGTTCCAAATGACAAAACGGACTTATTCCAAGTCCCGAAACAGAAATCCAAAATTGATAGCTACGAAGTCAACCTACGATCAAACTTATCAAAATCCTAAACCTTTAAATTGCCAACTTTCGGCAAAAGAACACAAATCAACCTAAGGACATCCGAAATTGATTTCGGGCATACGCCCTAGTCCAAAATCATGATACACACCTATCGGATCCATGAAAACACCATTCCGGGGTCGTTTCATAAAAGTCAAACCTCGGTCAATATTTTCAACTTAAGCTTCTAAAGTGAGAACCACTCATCCAAATTCATTCTGAATCATCTAAAAATCAAATCCGAGCATGTACCCAAGTCATAATATACAATAGGAAGCTACTCAAGACCTCGAACCACTAAACGGAACCTTAAAGATCATAACAACCGGTAGTGTCGTTACAATGATAGGTAGCATATTACCACGTGCTTACGCCATAGTTGATTCAGAAAAGGACGCATCGTGGACATGGTTTTTTGAGAAATTAACATGCATATGGTCAAAAAACCAAATATGTGTGTTGTTTCAGACATAAATGAGAGTATATTGAAGGTAACACCAACTATTATTTCTAGCATCCCACATTATGCTTGCATGTGGCATATTTGGACAAATATAAGGTCAAAATTCAAGAAAGGTCATCTAAAGTTAAGTGAATTGTACTTTGCCACGGCACGATCATACACTCTTGATGAGTTTAATGAACACATGTCAAAGATTGAAGAGATCGACACACGGGTAAAAGAATACCTTTACAATATTGGTTATCACAAATGGTATCGGGTACATACGACATCGAATAAAACATGGACGATGACATTAAATATTGCAGAATCCTTGAATGCAGTAAATAAAGATGCAAGAGAACTCCCAGTGGTTAAGCTATTAGCGTACATGAGGGGACTTATTTGTCATACCCTAACCTCTGGAGATGCGACCAACACACGACACCCGAGGGCCTGTGCCAATCAACATCTATACTTTGACCTTTTAACATGAAATCTGTGCCAACAAGGCCTCCAAGTATAATAACAAAATTTTAAAATTCTTACAACTGATTGTGGAGAAAACTTGCAACATTTTATATATATATGTGCAATTGTTACAAATAGAATCATAACAAACATTTATATACATAATGGATACTAGTCTGCAATCCTCTAAAAGTACCATAGTATACAACTTGGTCAAGACAGGGCCCCACTGTACCCAAAATGGCTAAAATATATACTTCAGTACATATCGACTTCTCTACAACTACTCCTGAGAAGTCGAGTGTGATAACCGATAGCTGAAACGTGCAACCTACTGGGGAGGGACGTCACCGGGTCTATCTGTACCCGTGGGTAGGAACACAACACCTAGAAAAAAAGGGGAGTCTGTACGAAAGGTGTACTGAATATGTAAGGTGAATAATGTAGGTAAATCAAATACATAACATAAGAGATATGAATACACAATTGGATCCTGAACACTAAAGACAAGCCACTGAAGGCGTGCACTGATGTAACCGTGATTCATAAAAGATATGCAAGTTTTATAAAAAGTCAAGCCACTCATTGGGCCCATGCATTAGATGTAATATAATATTATTCATCCATTCTTTGGGCATATCATCTCATATCGTACCCATCCTCACAGAGGACTTGGTAAAGGCTTATGATTTTATCGCATCGTACTCGGCCTCAGGATGTCTTGGTTGTACCCGTCCTCAAGAGGACTCTGTCATGCCCAGCCTCAGGAGATCTTAGTTGTAACAGATCTCATCATACCTAGTCTCAAGAGGACTCGGTGATATTTCATATCACATCATTTTGTACTCGGCCTCATAGAGGACTCGATTGTACCTAGCCACAAAGGGCTCCGTAATGACTTATATCATACCCAACTGATCAATGGTTGCACAATAGGTGTCGTTGCTAGCCGACTATAGCATAACTCAGTAAAGTAAAATAGATACATATACATAAGTGCAATGCAAGATTACTTTCAAGAGATATTATAGTTAGACTTAGAGTATATTATTTTTGGAAGAAAATGACATAGGTAAAGAATGAATAAGAACAAGAACATCACTTTCAGGAAAAACTTTAGAACAACTTAGTCTTATAACAGAAGGATTATTCATAAGGGTACGTTTATTTTACGACATGCCAATGAAAGACAGATGCATTACATACCTTGTTAAAGGACTAGCTACGCTTTCTGGGTTCATACAATTCTATGGTGATTACCTCCACCTCCAAGGAGTCTCCAACATCAGTATAATAAGAAGGTGGGTGATACAGTGATAATCATGAGATATTTTCATTAAATCCTACTAGGTTCATCTTTGAATTGGTCGTGAATTGTTAAGAGTTCTTAAAAAGAGCTTGAGAGCATTTTTGGAAAAATCTAAAGCTGGTAATATTATAGAATGTAAGAGAAGCAAGCTATATTGCATTTTATATCAAATCTAGAAAGTCTACTTCCCCAAGTTCCAAATGGGTTGCCTCGTACCGGCTACTGCGCCCGGTGGGGCAGCTGGCACAATGTGATCAAATGTAATCACTTCTTTGTCCCCATAATGTGTCGCCGGCCAATTAGTTATGCTAAAACATCATTAATCTTTAACTTCTTATGTGGAGAAAAGTGTGGGGTGTAACATCATCCCCCCCCTTCGGAACGTTCGTCCCCGAATGTTGAATCGCAGTCACCCTTGCAAAATTCTCCAATCATCTTTCATATTATCTTGGGTTGTTCCTGCTATAGTAGTTCCAACATAGTCTCTTGTAGTATGGAACAAATGAGGGTATCTATATCTCATATCCTCTTCAACCTCTCATGTCATTTCTTCTACATTGTTGTTCCACCAAAGTATCTTAACTGAAGCCACCTCTTTGGTTCGCAACTTGCGAACTTGACGATCTAGGATAGCCACCAGAATCTTTTCATAGGATAGATCTTTTGTGACTTGGATATCTTTAATGGGAGTAATACGAGATGGATTACCCAAGCATTTACCAAGCATGAACACATGAAATTCCAGATGCAGTGCTCCCAATTCCAGGGGAAACTCAAGATTATAAGCCACTTGGCCGATTCTATGAACAATTTGATACGGTCCGATATACCAGGGGCTGAGTTTGGCTTTCTTTCCAAACCTCATCACACCTTTCATAGGTGAAACTCTCAAGAATACCCAGTTTCCCACCGAGAATTCTAAATCCTCACACTAGTTATCTGAGTAGGATTTTTCCTACTTTGAGCTATCAATAATCGACCTTGAATTATTCTCACCTTTCTACAACCTATTGTACTAAATTAGGAACCAATAATTTTGTTTCACCAACCTCAAACCCACCGGTATGGGATCTACACTTTCGTCCGTATATAGTTTCATATGGTGCCATACGAATGCTGACATAGTAACCGTTATTGTAAGCAAAGTTAATGAGTGGTAGATGGTATTCCCAACTTCCCTTGAAGTATAGTGCACAAGCTCGTAACAAGTCCTCGAGTGTTCGAATAGTGCGCTCGGCTTGGTTGTTCATTTGCGGATGAAAAGCTATGCTAAGTTTGATTTTTATACCCAAACCTTCTTGAAAAGATCTTCAGAATTCCATGAGGTCGAACTATTTCATTAATATATAACTTAGCATAATCTTCAGCTGAAAAAGTGGTCTTAACAGGTAGGAAATGAGCTGACTTAGTGAGTTTATCCACAATAACCCATATGGAATCAAACCTTTGGTGAGAATATGGTAATCTAGTAACAAAGTCCATGTTTATTATCTCCCATTTCAAGGTCGGGATTTCCATATTCTAAAACAAACCTCCTGTTTCTGGTGTTTAACATTAAATTGTTGGCAATTTGGACACCGAGCGACGTATTCAGCAATGTTTCTCTTCATGTCATTCCACCAGTATAGCTATCGAAGATCATGATACATCTTGGTTGATCCTAGATTAATAGAGTACCGGAATTGGTGAATCTCTTCCATGATCTGTCTTCGGAGTCCCCCGGTATCGGGCACATATAACTGGACCTTATATCTAAGGACTCCGTCCTTGGACATTTCAAACAGTTGCTATTTCTGATGGGGAATGCTTTCCCTTATTCTCATTAAGGCTAGATCGTCAAATTTTCATGCCTTTACTTCTACCACTAATGAGGAGTCGGCAACATTTCGAATAATGGCTCCTCCATCACCGGTATCAAGAAATCATACACTTAAATTGGCCAACCTGTACAAATCTTTAGTCATCTCCAGTTTATCAATTTCCACAATCCATAGACTGCCCATTGATTTCTGACTTAATGCATCATCTACCACGTTCTCCTTGCCAGGATGATACAATATATCAATATTGTAGTCTTTTAACAATTCAAGCCACCTCTGATGTCTCAAATTCATTTCGATTTGCTTGAATATTTATTGACAGCTCTTAATATCTGTAAATATATCAACATGAACTCCATATATGTAGTGACGCCATATTTTCACAGCATATATAAGAGCCGCTAACTCTAGGTCATGAGTTGGGTAATTCTACTCGTATTTCCTTAATTGTTTTGAAGCATAAGCAATAACTCTCTCGTGCTCTATTAGAACACTAACTCATCCCAATCTAGATGCATCACAATATATAACATAACTCTCTAACCCTTCAGGAAGAGCTAAAACTGATGCTGAGGTTAGTCTAGTCTTCAACTCTTGGAAACTCCGTTCATAGGTATCGTTCCACTAGAATTTAGCTGCCTTATGCATCAACT
This sequence comes from Nicotiana otophora, assembly GCA_000715115.1. NCBI lineage: Eukaryota > Viridiplantae > Streptophyta > Magnoliopsida > Solanales > Solanaceae > Nicotiana > Nicotiana otophora. The sequence goes on along the minus strand of AWOL01S0015427.1, from coordinate 87,682 downwards.
TCGTTAATGGAGTAGCAATAGAAGAGAAATCTTCTACAAACCTTCAATAGTAACCAGTTAAACCCAAGAAGCTACGCACCTCCGCAAGAGTTGTAGGCCTTGGCCAATTATTAATCGCTTCAATCTTTTGGTTATTGACCTTAATGCCCTTATCCGATACAATATGCCCAAGAAAAGCCACTGAGTTCAACTAGAACTCGCATTTCGAAAATTTAGCGTACAACTTACGATCTCAGAGCATGCGTAAAAGCATTCGCAAATGCTCTGCATGCTCAACTTCTGATTGAGACTACACCAAAACATCATCTATAAATACGATCACAAAGATATCCAAATATAGCTTGAATACTCAATTCATCAGATCCATAAAAGCCGCTGGTGCATTGGTTTGGCCAAAGGACATAACAAGGAACTCGTAATGGCCATATCTGGTCCGAAAGGCTGTCTTCAGGACATCTTCTTTCTTAACTCTTAACTGATGATGCCCAGATCCGAGATCGATGTTTGCAAAATACTTGGCACCTTGAAATTAATCAAACATGTCATCAATCATTGGGAGTGGATATTTATTCTTAATGGTTACCTTGTTCAACTGACGGTAATCAATACACATTCTCAGCGAACCAAATTTCTTACGAACGAATAACACTGGGGCACCCCACGGGGAAGTGCTAGATTAGATGAAGCCCTTATCTAGAAGAATTTTCAATTGAGCTTTCAATTCCTTCAACTCAGCAGGGTCCATCTTCTACGGAGGGATAGATATCGGTTGCGTGTCAGGAAGCACGTAGATAGCGAACTCGATTTGTCTCTCGGGAGGGACACCCGACAGTTCGTCAGGAAATACATCGAAAAATTCATAAGGCGTATACGCGGGAAGGGGACCCCACTACTTCTTCATTCAGGAGGAGGGGGGAGTCTAGCCTCATTACTTCCCACTAGGCGAGAGGTGCACCTAACCCACCTACCCACTCATCAATCATGGTGTTCAACTGACTTGCACTGATAGACCCCTATTGTATTGGAATTAGGCGCCGATCTTTTTCTTGTTGTCAATGAATCTCTTCCATGTTCGATTCTACTCTAATTTAGAACATTTATTTGAATGCTCTTCTAATCTGAGTGGTCTTAATAACCGGGAGCGGCCGAAGGGCTGGAGGCTTTGCCTCTGAATCCTGCACTCGCACCAAATGATAGATGCATCCTTTCAAAATCATCTTTCGGGCCTTAAGGTAAGAAATAAACTTCCCTTTAGGTGCTGCAACATCACACATCCATTCAATAATAGGCTTTCCTGGGATGTTAAAGCGGACAACTTTCTTCCAACAATCTACATTAGCATAACAAGAAGCCATCCAATCGATTCCTATAATAATATCAAATTCTACCAATTTTAATTCATTCAAATGAGCTAAGGTGTGACTGTCATAAATCATCACATCACAATCGCAATATACCCTCCTAACTATCACTGACTCACCTACGGGCGTAGACACTTCAAATGGATGACATAACAATTCAATTTTTTATCTTATTTACCAGCAGCAATACCAACATAAAATGGAGTAACGTATGAAAAACTAGAACATGAATCTATACCAAGGCATACATATTAGTGGAGAATATGGATAGTATACCTGTAACTACTTCCAGAGATGACTCTAGGTCATGTTGACCTGACATTGCATAGATGCGATTCTATTGACCGCCTGAGCTAGACGCTCCACTCCTGCCTCTACCTCTTCCAATCGATGTATGCGTACCTTGCTTAGGAGGGAATACCGATAAAGAATAAGCTGCTACATATCCTATCGCCTGCGCCATACTACCCCTACCTTTCATCAGGTAAGAGCGCATATTGTGGATGGGCTGCTCACACGAATAACATAAGTCCAAGCCTTGGCGACATTGACCAAAATGGGTCCTACCATATTAGCCACAGTACAACACCGAGGGCCTCATCCTTCTAGAATTTCCACTATACTCTGAGCTCTGTCCTCGGGAATTTTGATGCTGGCCCTAGAACGGTAATGGTGCACTAGTCACCAGATAAGATAGATGCCGAGGAGTTGAAGGTCTAAAATCACCTCGAGACTCTCCCGTATCACCTGTGGAGTGAGCTCTCTTCTCTATCACATATATCCTGTAGCCTTCTGTGTATAAGTATGGTGCACGACATACCCATAAACAAGACTCTACTAGAACGACTTGCAGACTCCCTAGGACAAACCTGCTCTGATACCAACTTTGTCACACCCCAACCATCGAAGTTGCATCTGACACACGACACCCGAGGGCCTGTGTAAACCAACATCTATACTAAGACCCTTTAACATGAAATCTGGGCCAACAACGCTTCCAAGTATAATACCAAAATTTAAAAATGCTTACAACTGATTGTGGAGGAAACTTGCAGCATTTTGTATATATGTGCAACTATTTCCAATAGAGTCATAACCAAAATTTTCATACACACCTCACATTAGTCTATAAGCCTCTAAGAGTACCATTGTATACAACTTGGCCAAGAGAGGGCCTCACCATACCCAAAATGACTGAAACATATACTTTAGTGCCTATCGACTTCTATATAGCTACTCGAAGAAGTAGAGTGCGATAACTGGAAGATGAAACGTGCACCATACTACGGAGGGACGTCACCGGGTCTATCTGTACCTGTGATCATAAACACAATGCCCAAAATAAAGGGGAGTCAGTACGAAAGGAGTACTAAATATTTAAGGCGGATAATGTAAGTAAACCAAAGACATAACATAAGAGATATGAATACACAATTTCAACCTGAACACCGAAGACAAGCCATTGAGGGCATGCATTGATGTAATTATGATTCATAAAGATATTCAAGTTTTATAAAAAGTCAAGCCATACATTGTGCCCATGCATTAGATGTAATATAATAATATTGTAATGACCCGATTGGTCATTTTAAGCATTTACATTCAGTTTGGTAGTTTGATTTCATGAGTAGCTTAATTTGGTGTATTATGACTTGCGAGTATCGTCTATTTTTGTTTTTAGTGGTTCAGTATTGATTTGGAAGAATGATTCTCTACTAGGAAGCTTTAAGTTGGAAGAGTTACCAAGTTTGAATTTTGTGTATTTGACCTCGAATAAGAGTTTTTATGATTTTGTTAGGTCTGGATGGTGATTTTGGACTTGGATGTATGCCCGAATTTGCATTTGGATGTTTCTAAAAGGTTTTGGATATATTTGGCAAAAGTTGGTATTTTGAAAAGTTCATAGGTTTGACCAAGATTTGAACTCGATATTATTAGATTCGGATCATGGTTCTAGGAGTTGAACTAGTTTCATTATGCTATTTGGAACTTGTGAGCAAATTGAGGTGATTCCGAGTTGTTTATACGTGTTCGGCATAAATTTGGAATTTGAAAATTTGAAATAGTTCATTAAGCTCGATGTGAGGTGTGATTCGTGGTTTTTATGTTGTTATGTGTTATTTGAGGCCTTGAGTAGGTCCCTATTATGTTTCTTCACTTGTTGTTATGTTCAGACGGGGTCCCAAGGAGCTCGGGTAAGTGTCGGGGTGGTTTCAGACCATTTTCCTTCATGTTGGTTTGCTAGTTTTCTGGTGTTGTTGATGTAATTTGCGATCGCGGGGGACTAACTGTGATCGCATTGTGTATGATTGGAGTTGGGTGTTCTCCTCTCCGCGATCGCAACTGGAGGGTCGCATTCGCGTAGCTTTGTGAGGCTTGGGCAACGCGTTCACAATAGTAGGGGCGCGTTCGTGATGAAGAGCTAGGAGCTGGTGATGATGTCTTCGCTCTGGCGAGGCTCTACGCCACGTTCGCATAATGTTGGCTGATCTGTGCAACACATTCGCGAGGTATTTGACGTGAACGCGGAGGGTAATGTTTGAGCTGTGACTTTTGTGCTTCGCGATCGCGAAGCTCTTTCCGCGATCGCAATGGGTATCCTGAAGCAGTGTTATAAAGTACTTTATTTCGGACTTTGAGCTTATTTTATCACATTTTGAGTTATAGAGCTTGGATTTGGGCTATCTTGGAGGGGATTTTCACAATTTGGATTGGGTAAGTATTTTTTGACTTGGATTTGATTATTTTACATGATTCATCTTTGATTTTGGCATTGTCCAAATACATATGTAGCTCCTTAAACTTGGCACCAATTTTCACTTAGACACCCCAACTAAAACTTGTTCGTATTGAACACTACAACCCATCAAAAGTTAACCAATTGCACACAAATATAACAATCCGAAACCAACATTAGTGTGTGAATCTCACACTCTTTTGAAGTGTCAGACTACACTAATGAAAAGCTTACATGTCAGCAACAACAAGGACCGAAACAGAATAAAAAGATCTAACCAAAAGAATAAGAAAGAGAAAGGAGATACTCGCCGGGAAACGGTCACTGGCAGAAAGGAGCTATGTCTGCTACCTTTATTTGAATGGTTTTTTTTTTCTGTTTTGATTTTAATCAAAGATAAGGAAGAAAATGTCGTATTTTAAAAAGAGACGGCATTGCCGAATCTGAAAGAGGGGGTGTTAGCATCAGCCGGAAGAAGAAGAAGGTGGTGGTTTAAGGTGGTTGTCGGCCGAATCGGAAAAAGACTCTCTGTTATAGGGCTAGTACGCCGAGCAGCTTCGAATTCTGCTGTGCCGGTGCACAAAGCAAGCACACAAGGACTTCATAAGTATTTCACTATTTCTAAATATTCAGTCTATCGTTTCTTACTGCTCTCCAAAATTACTCAAGTATGTATTTATGAATTTTATTAAAATCAACTTGGTTCTTGTTAACCAGGCAAATGTTCATTTATTTGAGGTAGAATTAAATGCCACTTTTGCTCGTAAAGTATAAAGAATGACAGTTCGAACTAGTTTTTTATTTTCCTGTATTTTCACCTCTAATTCTTAACCTTTTCAATCCAAGAAGACTCACATGGTAGTACTTTTTCAGCTTATTTTCCTCTGTTGTTTCCTTTTTTATTATTGAAATGCTTTTGAATGTTTTGGTCTTTTACTAGCAATAAGTTTGCTGCTTTCCTGTTGCTTCAGTAATGCTTACGTTTAACCTCCAGTTGCTTCAGTAAACTTCAATTGTTATATGAACCTTTATATATTTTTACATTTATATCGACTTGAAGTTACTTAAATGGTGTTGGGAAGGAGGAAGGAGAAGAAGGGTGATGGCAGCAGTGGGGAGAGAAAAGAATGAGTTTTTAAAAGGGAAATAAAAAGATGAAAACTAATTCACGCGCTCAAGGAAGGTAAGAAACACTTCTTTTGCCATCTTAGCATATGGTGTTCAATTGGTCCACTTTTGATGGGTTGAAGTGTTCAATAGGAACAAGTTTTAGTTGAGGTGTCTAAGTGAAAATTGGTGCCAAGTTTAAGGGGCTGCGTATGTATTTGGCCTTTTGGCATTTGATTGATGAATCTAGAAGAGTAAAAAGGGTTTTTTTTATCAAATCTTTTCTAAAGTGAATAATTGGGCTTTGAACATCGATTCAAAGTCAGATTTGAGTGACATTAGTATGGTTGGACTCGTATTCGAATGGATTGTCGGAATATGTGAGTTTTGTCTGGTTCCAAGGTATGATCCTGGGTTGACTTTGAGTATTTGATCAAAGATGCGACCTTTATTGTCTGGGTTTTATTCCTTTGGCATTATTTGATATTTTTGAGTTGCTTTTGGCTAGTTTCGAGTCGTTCGTAGCTCGATTCATGCGGGATGATGCTTCTAGAGTATTGATTTGGCTTGCTTGAGGTAAGTATCTTACCTAAACTTGGTTTAGGCACTAGTTTCTAGAATTATTTTTGATAGTTATGTGCTATGGGTGGCACACATGTTTGGGGCTAAGACAATGTGCGAGCGCGGGGTAGTGCTTAGGGTGTGATATACATGGAATTGATTTCTAAGCTTTATACTGTTATGTTTCTCTTAGTTGTACCCCTGTTGAGAGCTATTTGAGTCATGTTTGAGGTTAAATAGAGGTTAATCTCTTGATTGAACCTGATAGTTGCTATGTTTTGATGTATTTACCTGATTTGAGCTATTGATATCACACTTGCACATACATACACCTTAGAATATCACTTATACCAGTTCAGAAGTATGAAATTTGATGTTCTTGATTATGTACATGTATTATTGCCTATCTTCTCTATGTGTGATATGCCTTGGACTGGTAGCCCATGATCACGCCGGGCGAATTATGATATTGTGCATGTGACCACGCCGAGCAGACTGTGATATTGTGTTTGTGGCCACGCCAGGCGGATTGTGATGTTGAACCTGTGACCACGCTGGGCAGATTGTAATATAGCCTATGACCATGCCAGGCATATTATGATATAGCATATGACCACACCAGGTGGATTGTGATATAGCTTGTGACCACGCCGGGAGGATCAGTGATATTGAGCATGTGACCACGATGGACAGATTATGATATTGTGCCTATGACCACGCTGGGCTGATAGTACGTGAGTTGTCCATGTTGCGTATGAATATGGATCCATTCCCCTAGGGTAACCCTCTCATGTGTCTTCTTGATGGTGTACACGCAGATTGTGAGAAACCGATGAGTTTGTGGTTGATGTGAGCTCTGGGAGAGCTGAGCATTAGTTTGGATCGAATAATGAGATTCTGATGTGGGCCTGAGAGCCGTGATGTGATTTCTTACTAGATTGGGTTGCGCGCCACAACAGATTTATTTGATTTGGTTATTGCATTTCATCTTTAATTGCAATTTCCTTGGTTGTTTCCTAATTTATTTGCATACCCTTTATATGCTGGATTGTTGACTGAGCAAAATACGTTAAGTTGTTATGTGCACCAATATGGCTTATTATGTGATTCATGACTTGATTATATTGTTGTTCTGTACTTGTTGGAGTTATGAAGTGTAGGTGACTAGCGAGCGTCACTTATAATTCTTTCTTCTATTGCCTTGATGAGGTTAGTTGTGATACTTGCTAAGTACATGCCACTGTTAATGAATGAATAAGAACATAAACATCACTTTCAGGAAAAACTTAGAACAACTCAGTCTTATAACAGAAAGATTATTCAGAATGGTACGCTTATGTCAAAACATGCCAATGAAAGAAAGTTGACGTTTTACTACAATTCTGCTAAAGGATTAGCTAATTAATTTTTTTTTGTTCTGGGATCTTGTTTGCTCTCTCAATGCTAGTGCGCCTTTTCTTCTTGCTAATATCCCAGTAACCTCACTTTCACTGATTGCACCAAGTACTTGCTTCTTTCTAGCATAATCCAAAAGGAGAGCTTCATAGCATCTAAAGTGTTCATTAAATATCAATAAGTTCATCCTTTGGAATCAACGACTGTCAAATGCTGACATATTATTTAAAAGCCTCAATGTATACACCGCAATCACTGCAAGAAAAAATGGGGAAGCTTTAGCTATTAGTGTAAAACAAATTGGCAAAGAGAAGGAAAGCAGCACATACAATGATCTCTCTTTTTGTTGGGGTATCTCTCCGACCAATCACTGAATATCAAGAGGATCAATAATAACTTTTTTAATGTATGCGTTTGTGTTAATGAAATTAATGTCTGGCCACTTGCTATAAAGCTGGTGCATGACAAGTAGAGGGGGATCATAACAGCAAACTTCGTGATAACATCTTCAACAATTTTGAGATTCTTGGAAGAAACCAAAGTATCATAAACATAGAGAATCCTATCAGTAATTTCAAACACAGCCAACAACCTGTGAAATTTCTCTACAATGTTGATGGGCATAATTACGTTGTCAACTTTGTCCCATGCAACATTTGCATGTAATCGGTACCCTAATATGTATTCTGCTACGACGTCCGACTGTTTGGCGATAGAAAATTTTCTATGAACTTGTACTATTATGGTGAAGCAACAGTCAATGGTTGTAAAACGAGTTTGGTTTTCAGGACCATACTTTTCTTTCTTCCTCAAACAGCATAAAATCACATCAACGTGCTGCAAAAACAACATAACGTTAATACTCAATACATTTAGCAATTTATATACATTTGTAATATAATATGACTATATTTATGTAAAAATAGCAAATTGCAGCTTATAATTATATGCCGAGGTTTGAATGAATCGTATTGTTCAGGATTTGTCCAGGATGTGCCAAAGTATAAAACCAGTCTTTCTTATTAACTTTCTCCTCTCCGAGATCAAACATTGGGCTGAGTTGGTTATCTTTAATGGTATAAGGTGCCTTCTTCCTATTTAAAGACATAGAAACACAAATGAAAAGCTACTGCCAAATGAAAATTACTAAATTATATGCCCTCTATAATATGAAAAAGTACGGAAACTAACCTCTTTGTAACCTTGTCAGTCCCAAATATAGTCAGTCATTGAATTCATCTAGTAATTTATGATCAGCATCAGCACTAATAACCCCAGTGAAAGGATCCTTGATTTGGAAAATGGGGAGGTCCGGCAGAACTGCTTCCACCAGAGCTGAAATCCGGGACAAAGGAGATATGACATGCTTTCTTGGAACCCTTGTTCTTACATGTTGTAGAGGTTGTTTCATCTTGGATAACATCCTCAAACTTAACTATGTATGAAAAGTTCTCAGGTAGCTCAAAATCATCAACGGTTATTGGCCTTTTCCCAGACTTGGAATTATTGTCCGACTCAGCAACATTGACGAAGTTAACTGGTTCACATACAAAGTTAAGATAAAAACAATATGATATGTTATAATTATAAAATATGTTGACACATTATAAATAATGTAAAACCTTTGGTAGTTTCTACCAAATATTAAAAGTAAATTATATATTGGAAAAATACGTAAGTTAACCACCTTATCTATGGACCAATCCCAGTTACACACTTTTTGCGGATAAAAATAACTTTATATACTCAAACTTTCTAGAGTGTGTCCAATACACACTACTTTTATATTTAAGTATCTCATAAAAAGTGAGGCATGTCACGTACCAATAATATAGTGCCATGTGTCATTAATTATAAAATAAAACAAATTAATATAAAATTACAAATATACCCCTTAACTATTCTCCCTTCTATCTCTTTCTCTTCTCTACCTAATCTCCATTGATGCTGACCATCAAAAAGAAAATCAACAATTATCACCTTCCAATTACAAAGCAAAATTATGAATGCAAGTAGATTAGTCACGTTTTTGTATTTTCAGATTCAAATATAACATAAGAAATAGGATGCAAAACTTAAAACTCCATTAAAGTTGGTTATGGCCAGATCCATGGCTGCTCGATTCACTGCCATCTTCTCCGGTGAATAAAACAAATCTAGGTGTTTTGGCAGTTGATTATGGCCAGAATCCATGGCATTATTACTCAATGGAAATAAGCAACCAAACCGATGAAAGCTCAAGGAAACAAAGAACAACTTTAAAAAAATGGTCTGTAAGTAACAAATTAAGAGTCAGTCAAATCTCGGCTTCTTTTGAATCATCTCCGATGTTCCTCAACCACCAAATTAATACTCTACCACATTAAATATGTGTTCCTAAATAGTTACTACTAAATTATAATTCAAACCCAGATCTATAGAATTATCTTAGATATAGATTCCTTTTAACTTTCTTTATCAATTTCTTCCAAAGCCTTTTTATAATATTGTTATTCTTAAAATTGTGGATAGGGAAGACGGGGGAAATTGGTGGGGAAGAAGATAAAAATGGGGAAAGGTCAACAATGAACTCATAGGGGAGGGGTTCTAGGGAAGAATATTAGGGAGGGGGTGGCTTAAAGTGAAGGTAAACAAAATATCTTTTCAAAAGCAAAAATTTAAAATTTTGACATGTGTCACGACCCAAACCCCCACTGGAGTCGTGACGATGCTTAACACTACTTTCTAGGCAAGCCAACAATTTTACAATAACAGCAAACTCAAATAACAAACATTAATAATCTCAACAACGGTAATATCGTAAAATATATAAAGATAACTACAATAATGCAACTACAACCATCCCATGATCTGGTGTCAACGATTACATGAGCACTACAAAATCTTAAATTACAAAGTAAATCCTCAATACAAAACTGTATGAATGATAGAACAGTGATAACAAAATAAATAAAAGATAACTTCAAGGTTTGCGAACGACATTGTAGCTACCTCGTAGTCTCCACAAGCTGGAACCGTTGTGAACTCTAGCAATCAGCACGTCCAGAAGTACCTAAATCTGCATATAAAGTGTATAGTGTAGTATGAGTACATCCGACCCCATGTACTCAATAAGTAACAAAGCTAACCTCGGGCTGAAAACATTGACGAGATCGGAAGAAAGTCAGTGTCCAACACTAATAATCAATAACAACACGTGATATAACGATGACACAAAAGTAAATAATTCTAAGATATCATGTTCAGCTCGTACACAACTATGAAAAATTAGACATGCTTTCCAAGTATAACAATCACAGTCCAATTTTCCACCGAAACTACTAAACATTTGATTTTATCAAGGAAATTGTAATTTTTCAAACTTTCAACAACAGATAAGACATTTCATTTACCATCTAGCATTAGGAAAATACATCTCTATGCCTACGTGTCAAATATATATGGTAAGTCAATAACATCAAAGTGAAACCATCAAGTAGACTCACACTCAGCGCACTCACGGTCACCATCACACACACAACCACACTCAGCACTATACGGGTGCCTGAAACAAATGCCCCTCACCAAAGCACATATATAACCTTATGCCTGCGTTCACTATAATATCAGACTCCGGAGGAGCGGATCTTTTCCCAAGAGCTAATCAACAATCAATATAACCTTTGCGACATACAACTCGATCCAAATATAAATTCATTTTGGCGTATAACCCGATCCACTATAAATCACAATGCGTCTCTATCGACTCATCAACCGCTCAAGTCTCAATGGCTCACATCTCGTAGAACTTATCTCAAATAGTATCACATATAGAAGGTAATGATAACATGTGATATGATATACGAATAATGTATAGAGACTGAGATATAACATGCAGATAAAGAATTATGACTATAATGTAGGCAAATTGCTCAAGACAACAAGATTAGCCGTATCATGTCTCAACAAACAAGCACATAGCCTAAACATGATTTCTAACACGAATCATAACTTAAATGATCATACAAATAGAGAAAATACAGATATAATAAGGCACGAAAGCAACCAAGTCTCATCGTAGCCTAAAGTCTACCCGGATCATGAATGCCCCGGTGTACGCACATACGCCTGTTACCTCAACACATCTCAAGTATCATAGTCCACATGGATAATTACCATCAAACAAAGTTTAGATATGTTACTTTATCTCAAAACGCGTGTATCAGTACTCCAAAAAGCCCTTCCCACGCGAATCGACCTCCGAGCGAATCATGTCTGGTCAAAACTACTTAATATCATGAATAAAAGCCACAGGGAACAAGCCCAGACAATAAAGATATGATCTTAAATCAAATATGCAAAGTCAACCCAAAAGGTCAAGCCTGGACCCTGCACCCTGAAACCCGTCAAAACTCACAAATCCAGAATACTCATTCTGATACGAGTCCAAATATATGTGTTTCATCCAAATCCAACCTCAAATCGACCCTCAAACATCAATTTTCACTCTCCAAACATCGTAGAAGTGACTTCGCTTCTATGCACCATAATCCGCATTTGCGAACATAGCTCCTCCAGCCCAAATCTTGCATATGCGCCTTCAAGGCCGCATCTATGACCAGAGTTCCGCAGGTGCAAAAGCATCAGATACAACAATACATCAGCAATACAACACAATCCAAAATGATCTGAAATCAATCTGAAATACACTCGAGGCCCCTGGGACCCCGTCCAATCATACCAACCAATCCTAAACCATATCACGGACCTACTCGAGGCCTCAAATTACATCAAAAAATATCAAAACAACGAATCACACCTCAATTAAAACCTAAGGAACTCATCCAAATTTTCAAATTCAAAACTTACACCGAACATGCCTAAATAACTCGGAATGACTATACATTTTTCATGCAAGTCCCAAATGAAAAAAACAGGCCTATTCCAACTCCTGAAACCACAATCCGACACTGATATCAATAAAGTCAACTCTCGATCAAACCAATGAACTTTCCAATTTTTTCCAAATATTACCAAATCAACATACGGACCTCCAAATCCAAATAAGGACATATGCCCAAGTCCAACATCACCATACAAACCTATTAAAACCATCCAAATACCATTCCGGGGTTGTTTACATAAAAGTCAAACTCCTATCAATTCTTACAAATTAAGTATCCAACCTTGAGACTAAGTGTCCTAATTCAATCCAAAACTCATCCGAAACCAAACCAACCGACCCTGTAAGTCATATACTCACAAATACCCATATTTAAAGCATTAAGTATGGGACACAGTGCTAAAATACAAAAAATGACCGGTCGGTTCGTTACATTGTCCCCCTCTTACACAACATGTGTCCTCGAATGAGTCTCGAATCATACCCGATGTATCACAATGGTGCGGATATTTGCTCTGGATCTCCTGATCGGTCTCCCAAGTAGCCTCCTCGACTGGCTGACCTCTCCAATGAACTTTCACTGATATTTTGTTCTTCGACCTCAACTTTCGAACCAGCCCGTCCAAAATGGCCATCGGCTCCACATCATAAGTCAAATCCTCGACCAATTGTACCGTGCTGAAGTCTAATATATGCGATGGATACCTATAATACTTCTGGAGCATGCAAACATGAAATATTAGGTGAACTCCCGATCGAATAGGTTGCAAAGCAAGTCTGTAGGCCACATCTCCAACTCTCTCTAGCACCGCAAAATGACTAATATACAGAGGACTCAACTTTACCTTCTTCCTAAACCTTATCCCACCATTCATGGGCGAAACTTTGAGTAGAACCTTCTCACCCACCTTATATGCCACATCACGAGCCTTCCTATCTGCATAATTCTTTTCCTCGACTCCATTGTACAAAGCCTCTCTTGAATCAACTTCACCTTCTCCAAAACATCACGGATAAAATTAGGCCTCATACAGAGCTATCTGGATACTTGACACTTGGATTGTTCGTCCGTCTGGGGATTAAATTTCGTACTCAATTGGACCCGTGTGCCCAACTCATGCTGCACTTCTCTCCAAAAATACAATGTAAATTGCATGCCTCGATCTGCGATAATAAACAAGGGCGCACCATGAAGGCGAACAATCTGACGAAGATAAATCTGAGACAGCTGCTCTGAAGAGTAGGTAGTCATTCACAATAACCCGCACTACATCAAATGTCCTCGAGGTCCATGAAAGTGCAACTACAAAATCCATAGTGATACCCTCCCGCTTCCACTCCAGAATATCTAGCCTCTAAAGCAAACCACTCGATCTCCAATGCACGTATTTCACCTACTGACAGTTAAAACACCGAGCAACATACTCAACAATATCCTTCTTCATCCTCCTTCACCAATAGTGCTGCCTCAAGTCGTGGTGCATATTCATGGTACCCAATAAATGGAATACCGTGAACTATGGGCCTCCTCTAGAATCATCTCCCGCAATCCATCCACCTTTGGCACACAAATCCAGCCCTAAAGCCCCAATACCCCATTATTACCAATAGTAACCTCCTTAGCATCAGCGTGCTGAACCGTGTCCATTAGGACAAGAAAGTAGGAATATCATACTGACATGCCTTGATACTCTCAAACAAGGATGACCGTGATACAATACAAGCAAGAATCCTACTATGCTCCGAAATATCCAGCCTCACGAACTTGTTGGCCAAATCCTGCACTATCAAAGCTAACGGTCTATCCCCAGCTGGAATAATGGCAAGACTACCCATGCTCTTCATCTTTCTACTCAATGCATCGGCCATCACTTTGGCCTACCTCGAATGATAAAGAATGGTAATATCATACTCCTTCAGTATCTCTAACTACCTCCGTTTCCTCAAGATCATATCATTTTGCTTGAATAAGTGCTGAAGACTCCTATGATCCGTGAACATCTCACAAGACATGCCATAAAGATAGTGCCGCCAAATCTTAAGTGCGTGAACAATGGTCGCTAACTCCAAATCGTGCAATGGCTAGTTCTTCTCATGCGGATACAACTGACGTGACGCATAAGTAATCGCTCTCTCCTCCTACATCAACATGCACCCAATGCCAATCCGTGAAGCATCAAAATAGACTGTATAAGGACCAGATCCCGAAGGTGAAACCAGCACTGGAGCTGTAGTCAAGACAGTCTTGAGCTTCTGAAAGCTATCCTCACACTTTTAGACCATCGGAATGGGGCACTCTTCTGCGTCCATCTAGTCAATGGGGTTATTATAGATAAAAACCCCTCCACAAAATGGTGATAATACCCAGCCAACCCATAGAAACTCCGAATCTCAATCGCAAAAGACGGTCTTGGCCAACTTTGATTTTCCTCAATCTTCTTCGGATCCACCTTAATCCCCTTACTAGAGACCATATGACCCAAAAATGGCACCGAGTCTAACCAAAACCCGTACTTGGAGAATTTATCATATAATTATTTCTCCTTCAAAGTCTGGAGCACGATTCTCAAATGCTACTCATAATTCTCTCGATTGTGAGAATACACCAATATATCATCAACTAAAACTATGATGAAGGAATATAGATAGGGATGAAATACATTTGTTCATCAATTGCATGAAAGGTATTAGGGCATTGGTTAACCAAAATGACATCAACAAAAACTAATAATGGCCATAGGGGGTCCGAAAAGTAATCTTCGAAATATCTGAAGCGCTGATATTCAATTGATGGTACCTCGATCTCAAATCAATCTTCGAGAACACTCTAGCACCCTGAAGTTGATCAAATAAGTCATCTATACGCGGTAGTGGGTACTTGTTCTTCATAGTAACCTTGTTCAACTGCCTGTAGTCAATGCACATCCTCACAGAACTATCTTTCTTCTTCACAAATAGTATTGGTACACCTCAAGGCGACACACTAGGGCTGATGAAACCCTTATCAAGCAATTCTTGTAACTATTCCTCCATTCCATCAACTCTACTAGTGTCATGCGATATGGTAGAATTGAGATAGATTGAGTGCCCGGCACCAAATCAATACAAAAATCAATATCCCTGTTAGGTGGCATGCCAGGCAGGTCTGCAGGAAACACATTTGGGAACTCCCTCACTACTTGAACTGACTCAACAGTAGGAGTATAAGAACTAACATCCCTCATAAAAGGCTAGGTACGCTAAGCACCCTTTGTCAACCATCCGCAGAGCCTTCAGAATAGATACCACTCTACTAGGAACATGACCCAATGAACTTCTCCACTCTACCCTAGGCAACCTCGGCATCTCCAACGTCATGGTATTAGCGTGACAATCATGAACATCATGTTACAAGACCATTATACATTGTACATGAACATGCATATCTAAAAACTCATGAGGCATATCTAAATAACAAGCAAAGTATGATGACACGTATGAATAAGTAGAACAAGGTCAAATAACACTGAAGCATCCTTGTGGCACGCAGAAACATTATCGGTGATCATGGCATCGAAAGCAACTACCTCTGACCTGGCGGGAAATGCATAGCATTGGGCCTGTCCACCACCTAACTGACCTCCCCCTTAGGGGCGAACTCATCTTGTATGACCTCCACCCCGAGCTAGCTGAGAGGGTGGTGGAGAAACTGGTGCAACAGTCATATATTGGGCCCTATGCTGCATGGAACCTTCATGAAAATGGGGGCAATACCTCCTCGTATGCCCCAACTCCCCATACTCATAGCAACCTCAAACTACGAATGTCTCCGGGCCTAAATCGGACTACCTGAATGGGAGTGCACAGAACGAGGACTTTACTGAAGCTCCTCGAATTGGTGGTGGTGAATGATAAACTGGTCTGCTAGATTGGCCCCTCACAAACTGACCTCAGCCTCCAGACGAGGCACCACTGAATCCTCCAATATGATGAGGCTTCTTGTTAGAGGCCGTCTCCCTACCCTAATCTATGATGTGCTCGATCTTCCTGACGATCTCCACAACTGAGTAAAAGTAATATCATCCTCGATCTCTTGGGCCATCTATAGCCTGATACCATATGTAAGACCATCTATAAGCCAGCACACTCTCTCCCTCTCAATAGAGATAAAAATAGCTTCATGGCGTGATAAATCCATAGATGTTTTCTCATAATGAGTAATGGTCATGCTACACTTCTAGTGGCACTTAAACTAACTGCGAAAGTCCTCTCTCTATGTGAAGGGTGAACTCGCTGGTCTGCCACGAACATACTCCTGCGACCGTCTCTTGGCAGAGCCATACATCTGAAACACTACGAAGTCAACTCCGTTGGACTCCACTATACCCATGTTAAACAATACCACATGGCAACGATCTAAGAAATCATGGGGTCCTCAGAAGATGTACCACCAAAATGAGTGAAAAACAACTTGGTGAAGTTGTCCAATCTCTTTCGCCACTCAACTAATATCAGGGATCTCTATCCTAGATGTATAGCAATAACAGGCTGAACTGACCCAACTAGTATAACTGATAGGGTCTGATACTCATGAGCCATCTGCTCTAGAGTGTGAGTAGCAGGAGTCTAGGATCCTCCCCGGCCTAAAATATGGCTGGTGCAATAGGAAATACACCAACCTAGGCCACACTCTCCATAAGGCTAACCAAGCGGACTAGGGTGTCCTGAAGTACTAAGGAAGTGATGAACCCCTCCGGGATCTGAGCTGCTTAAACTGGCTTAGCCGGAATAGGGACCTCCTCCTCCTGCTCAATCTGATGCCAGCATCAGGTGCCGATGCACATGCTCTAGGCTGAGCTATGCCTCTACCTCTGGCTTTACCTCGGCTCAGCCTCTACACCTGGTAGTGGCTCCAGTCTGGGGCTCTGGCTCCTAATCAGCTGAACGTGTCCTCACCATTTGTTAAAGAATAGAAGAGTAAAGGTTCAGACTTCGGAATTAACAAATCCACAAGACAAGAATGCAAGAAAGTGAAGTTTCCTAATAGTTCGATAGCCTCTTGAAGATAAGTACAAACATCTTCGTACTGATCAGCAAGACTCTACTAAACTTTCTCATGACTCGTGAGACCTAGGCAACCTAGTACTCTGATAAAAACTTGTCACAACCCAAACCCCCCACCAGAGCAATAACGATGCCTAACACTGCTTACTAGGCAAGACAACAATTTCACAATAACAGTAAACTCAAATAACAGAACTTAATAATTTCAACAATGGTAATATCATAAAATATCTGAAGATAGCTACAATAATGCAACTACAAGATCCCATGATCTGGTGTCAATGAGTACATGAGCACTAAAGAATCTAAAGTTACAAAGTAAATCCTCAATACAAAACTGTCTGAATGATAGAATAGTGATAACAAAATAAATAAAAGAGAATATCAAGGTTTGCAAATGACATTGCAACTACCTCGTAGTCTCCACAAGATGGAACCGATGCGAACTCTAGCAATAACCACGTCCAGAAGTACTTGGATCTGCATATAAAGTGTGTATGAGTACAACCAACTCCATATACTCAATAAGTAACAAACTTAACCTCGGGTTGAAAGTAGTTACGAGCTTGGAAGAAAGTCAGTGTCCAACACCAATAATGAATAACAACACATGACATAACGATTAAATCAAAAGTAAATAACTCTAAGATATCATGTTCAACTCGTTCATGAATATGGAAAATTAGACATAATTTCCAAGTATAATAGTCACAGTCTAATCTTCCACCAAAATTACCAAAAATATGAGTTTATCAAGGAAAATGTGATTTTCCAAACTTTCAACAACAGATAAAACATTTCATTTACCGTATAGCATGAGGAAACATACATCTCTATGCAAACATTTCAAATATACATGTCAATTCAATAACATCATAGTGAAACCATCACATACACTCATACTCAGCACACTCATGGTGCGTAGATTATGTTCCCCTCACCACCACACACAAAACAACACTTAGCATTGTACGGGTGCCTAGCACAAATGCCCCTCACCATAGCACATATATAACCCTATGCTTGTGCTCACTGTAATATCAGACTCTGGAGGGGCGGATCCTTGCCCAAGCGCTAATCCACAATCTATATAACTGTTGTTGCATACAACCCAATCCAAAGAGGTGCAACTCGATGCACTATAAATCACAATATGGCTCTGTGGCCCACATCAGTCATCAACTGCTCAAGTATCAATGGCTCATATCTCATAGAACTGAACTCAAATAGTATCACATATAGAAGGTGATGACAGCTTGTGATATGACATACAAATAATGTACAGATACTGAGATATAACATGCAGATAAAGCATTATGATTGATAATATGACTACAATTAAGGCAAATAGTTCAAGACAACAAGATTAGCCCTATCATGTCTAAAAAAAACACGTATCCTAAACATGATTTGTGACACAAATCATTGCTTAAATGATCATATAAATAGAGAAAATATGGATATAACAAGGCATGAAAGCAACCGAGTCTCATAGTAGCCTAAAGTCTACCCAGACTATGAATACCCCTGTGTACGCACACACGCCCGTCACCTAGCACATGTGTCATCCCAACACATATCAAGTGTCATACTCCACATGGATAATTACCCTCAAACCAAGTTTAGATATGTTACAAATCTCAAAACACGTGGATCAATACTCCAAAAATTCCTTCCCACACGAATCGACATCTGAGCGACTCGAGTCTGGTCAAAACAACTTAATATCATCAATAAAATCCATAGGAAACAAGCCCAAAACATAAAGCTACGATCTTGAATCAATTATGTAAAGTCAACCCAAAAAGTCAACTCAGGGATCGCGCCTCAGAACCCATCAAAACTTACAAATCCCGAACACACATTCCTGTTACACTTCATATTTTCGTACGTAAGAGTAAGTCGTAAGTCAACTGATGAAAGCTCAAAAATGAGATCATCTTTGAAAGTACATAAAGTAAGTTAATCATGTTATCTTGGAGGTTACAAATATTTAAGATCATGAATAACAATTACCAAGGGGGTTGGAAGGCTTAGAAGCTAAACAAATTAAAGAAAATAAGTTTTGTCGTAAATCGATAAGTTGGGAATGTTATAACATGTACTTTTGGGGTGAGAATAGGGTGATTAATATGATAAGGAGGTATATTACGAGTTATTATAGTCTTACTATAGCCATGTGTTGAGGTTTGAAGTCAAGCGAGTTGTGAAACAAAAGTCGGTGAAAGGTTATCACAAGTTACATTCATAAATGTGCAGAACATTAGGTAAAATGTATCAGAGATTTTATTCTCAATATACTAAGAGTTACGGGGTGATCAAACTATAAAATTTAAGGTATACAAGTCTAGTTTCCAGCGCATTAAACCGTTCACCGATACTACGTCGGCGTAGAGAGATATTCACATTTTTGCGAGACTACATAAGCAGCTCTCATTTGACCCACTTAGGCAGTGGGTGATTCTCCAACCTTTAATTATTGGGGAAAGGCTCATTCGGGGTCATGTTTCTACCCTAACCAGACCCTATACCCTCCCAAAACACTCTCAATGCAGTCTCCATGATTTTAGAGTGAACACCAAATATAAAAATATTAATCCAACGCTAGAAATCCTGTGGTGCTTGCTAGATCGTAGTTCTTTATCTTGTTGTTGTTTTGGAGGATTCTTCAAAGTGAATTAACCTCAGATTTTGTGTTTTTCTTGTTGATTAAGGGAAAAACCAGTCCCTTCTTCATGCATATTAGAGTTTCAAGGCGAAATACAAGTGTTTACACACTAACTTGAACACCAAAAGTTGATTCAAGAAGAGAATACAACTCCTCTAGTGTTGTGGTATAACTGAGGGTTGCTGCGAGCTACACCAGCTGAGAATTTCAAGTTGTATCTATTGCGTTAGGTAAGTAAATCATATTCTTCATTGTGCTTAATGTTAATCATGTGATAGAAAATTGATTTCTAAATATGAGAGTTACAACTTGTACATGATAACGACGAAGTCGGCTTACTCATTGTAGACGTAAGAAAATCATATTGAGCTTGGTTGACGATTGGAGAGAAGATTGCAAAGGTATATTAAATCACTTCCTTCTTTCATTTGTCATGATAAAAAGTGAAATGAACATAGGCGATATGCTATTTCATGGCGGATCTACTCCTAGGAACTAAGATTGTCCATGTTCTAAGCAAGTATGTATGATCCTTGAATCCTATTAAGGTTCATATTGATGATATGGATGTCCATAACATTAATTTAAGGTGCAACGACCTTACGTCACTCCGAAAGGTTGAGAATATGATTCCCATGAGTACAACATGCTTTATATATATGTATCTATTTTACTCTACTGAGCCGCGCTATAGTCGGCTAGGTATGACACCTATTGTGCAACCACTGATCAATCAAGTTTTATCGAGTTTCACGTGGCCGGGTATGATTCTACCGAGCCTTATGATGATCGGGTATGTTTTTACTGAGTACTCTTAGAGGCCGGGTATGATATAATAATTATGATACCCGTAGAGGCGTATGTTTTTAAATGTATATGTATATATATGTATCATGAATTTCATGCCAGTCGCCCTTAGAGGCACTCAAATGTTACAGGTTGTATCTTCTCTATCTCTCTTAACATTACTGTTCTTATTTATGCTTTCTTGCCTTACATACTTGATACTTTATTCATACCGACATCCCTTTTGCCTGGGGACTCTACGTTTCATGCCCGCAGGTCCCTATAGACATGTTGACAGTCCTCCTACTAGGCTATCAGCTCAACGGACGATGTTGGTGCACTCCACATACTCCGGAGTTGCCTATTTTGTCAGTATGATTTGGATATGTATTGATTGATAAGGTGGGGCCCTATCGTGACCTTTATGACGTTTATGTACTTTTAGAGTCTTGTAGATAAATGTCATGTATATGGATGATGGTATGGTCATGTCGGCCTATGGTTTGAGTGTACAAATGTAACACCCCGGAAAATTTCGAAGTGTTTTAAGACCATTAAGAAGATTGGCAAGTAATATTAATTCGGGTATGAACAAGACTAATAATATGAATGATATCAATTTATCATGATAATATATGTATGAGGTGCATTAATAATGGTTTATGGTCTAAGAATAGCCCCAAAGCTAGGTCAAGTTGGAAATTATACGATGGGGTAAAGTTTCAAGTGAGTTCGCACAAGCCCTAACTGCAAACGAGCATAACTATCAAGATATGAAGTGTTATATAGTTTTGTCATTTAAAATGAAAGTTCTATGCGTGTAGTTTCTAATACTTCAAACCGTTCATTATTTGGAGATTCCTACAAGAAGTTATGACCTTTTTACTAAAAGGTGATAGAACAGCTACGCGAGTCTTGCGTAGCCTACGTAGCATAGCAGCGTAGCCTACGCACAATAGCAGCGTAGCCTACGCACAATAGCAGTGTAGCCTAAGCACCATCGAATAGGCAAATCCAGAAACTTCCAATTGAAGGGGAATGGAAGTCCACCCCCCATAGCCTTTGTGCGTAGCATACGCGTAAGGCTACGCAGCTTCAAGGGTCATTGTAAGGAGCTAAAAATGTGGGTTTAGAGAGAAAAAGTGTTTGTTTTTCATCTTGGAATGAATTTCTAGAGAGCAGGAGGAGCTCTTGCACCATGGATACACTTCAAGGTAAGTTGTTTTTGCACAAGGATGATTATATAACATCATTTAGTGATAACACTAACATTATTTTAGATCAAATCCATAAGAAATGGGTTGAATCCTCAAGAAAACCAAATAGAGGAAAAGTGCGATTCTTCCACCAAGAGGTAATCCCTTCACTTGAGCTTTATATATATGTCATATTGGAGTATGGGTAGCATGTTTATGAGTTTTATTTGAAGTTATAAAGGGATATTATATGAACCCTAAGGGTGGATCTTGAGAACGCCATTTTTGGGTAAAGAAGAAGATGAATAGTGATGAGTTGATATAAATACATGTCTTGAGTTTCTAATGATTCCAATAGACTTGATAACTTAATTCTTAATTGATGAACGAATTTAGTTGGGAATCACCATTTGTATAAGATACAATACTAGTTCTTGAACCTAGAGTTTTGTTGGAGAAGGCAATGAATAGTGACTTGATGATGTTGGGTAATTAACATAGTATTATTAATAACTCCAAATGAGTATTAAATGATAAGAATTAAATTGAATAGGATAATGGATGAGCCTATTGGATAATTTGGGATGGTTGAAGGCTTGTTGCTGAATTGTGAAGCCTAAATGGATATTTATGAATCTTTTCGTATTTATTTTGATGTAGTTAGAATATCTAATGATACGTATTGAATTGTGGGTGATATTTGTGTCACGCCCCATAACCGTGGAGCGCAACCAGCATTCAACCGAGTGAACTCGACCGAGCAAGCCTATTAGATTTCTTCTACCCAAACTCATTCATGAATAAAGAGAATATATGTTTTCCTTAATTAAACAATAAAGTGGTCGTGTCTGCAATTACTAATTTCTTACCATAAGTTTCACCCTTTTTAAAGTCTCAAATGGACAAGTAATACAACCACAACATAGCATAGTTTGTCTTTTCCAGTACCAATACGCAACCCACACTATGTCTACAGAGCCTCTATAGATAAAGAAGAGTACAATGATAATGCCGGCAACAAGGCCCCGACTATACCTCAACCATAATACATAAAGAACAAAAGATACATGACCTCGGGATGAAGTGGGGCTCACCAAGTTAGCTAGGAAGAAGGTGTACTGCTATCACTGATCAATGTCTCATGATGTGGAACCAGCTGCATCCATTTAAAGATGCAGTGCCCCCGATAAAAGGGACGTTAGTACCGTCGAATAGTACTAGTATGAAAACTAAACACCAATTTAAGAATTTAGAAATACAAGATAATTATGATGAACCAGTGCAGTAATAGAATAACATATATAACCGTCTCAACCATAGCAAGCTTATTAAAAGCTATCAACAACATCTATAGGATTTAAAATGAGATCCTGTATAACCATCTTCACACAAAGCGGCCCTGCCACCTCACCCGATGTATGCAGGTGGAGGTGTACGTACAATACCACAACTCTAATCAAGCGGCCCTTCCGCCTCACCTTAATGTATGCGGGTGGATGTATAACCACAGTACCAAGAACCTACACAAAGCGGCTATGTCGCCTCACCCCGATGTATGCGGGTGGATGTATAACCACAGTACCAAGAACCTACACAAAGCGGCTATGTCGCCTCACCCCGATGTATGCGGGTGGATGTATAACCACAGTACCAAGAACCTACACAAAGCGGCTATGTCGCCTCACCCCGATGTATGCGGGTGGATGTATAACCACAGTACCAAGAACCTACACAAAGCGGCTATGTCGCCTCACCCCGATGTATGCGGGTGGATGTATAACCACAGTACCAAGAACCTACACAAAGCGGCTATGTCGCCTCACCCCGATGTATGCGGGTGGAAATGCATCAATGATACCAATACCAAGACAAAATGGCTATGCCGCCTCACCCCAATGTATGCGGGTGGTGGTGCCACAACAATACCAAAACCATACACAAAGTGGTCGTACCGCCTCACCCCAATGTAAGCGGGTGGAGGTGCAGTCCCACAATATCACAACACAAAGCGGTCATGCCGCCTCACCCCAATATATATGCGGGTGGAGGTGTATCATAATCACAATCTCTATACCATAATCCCCACACGAAGCGGTCATGACGCCTCACCTCAATGCATGCGGGTAGAGGTGTACCACAATCACAATCTCTACACAACTTGGCATAATAACTTTCACATAAATCACGACTAGAAATTATAACATGTGGATACATAATCCATAGTTTGGGACACATCCTCAATTTATAATGCAATATGATAAGAGCATTTGAAACACAAATTGAACATATATCGTCATCACCAAACTTATCGGAATACTCCATTTATAATCAACATCTCGGAACTTACAAGGATATTGGGACTTCCAATTCTTAAAGAAGAGTTTAGACAACATACCTCACTTGAGCTTCCTTACACTCTAAATGTTTCGAAATTCTTAGCAACTTCAGTCCATTTTAGAAATATAACAAATTGAACCAAAATTAGGAAGATGATCATGGTTCTAGCTCATTTGTGCATTTTTTCAAACACAAGGTGTGCATAAGGTTTCAAAGTCCTTTTATTCTTAGTTCAACAATCTTCCTACACTCCTTGATATCACATGCATGTAAAATAATCAACTCTCATGCCCAAACATTATCTTGCTAATTACCCATTTTCAGATGATTGCGAAACTAGGGTTTAGGGTGTAGAATCTTACCTTTAGGATGAAGACCTAGTGAGCTTGCCTTCTTAATCTTCCAAAACTTGGGCAAGAATTGAAGGACAAATATTGGAGAACACCTTCTCACTCTAGGGCGCCCTCTCTCACTCTAAAATGTCAGATAATAGCTCAAAAATAACCCAAAGAGTGTATTTAATGAAATAGGATCGGGTTTTAAAAACCCAAAAATGGAGCTCCGGAACAAGGTATGCGGTCTCATAGTTGGTTACAAAATAGACAAAAGAATTGTTTGTGTATGCGGTCACTATGCGGTCCGCATAATTGTTATGCGGTCGCATAATGCACCGCATAACAGTTATGCGGTCGCATAGTCGACCGCATAGTTGCTTCCAACTGACCATATTAACTGCCTCACTCTGCGGCCATTATGCGGTCCGCAGAGTTATTCTACAGTCGCATAATGGACCGCAGAAATACACTTTTCCGCCAAAAAGTTTCCTTTACTTTCTGGTGCCTCATCAACAATATATTTCCAGAAAGGAACACCCTTCACACCAAATGTACAAGTCATATATATTTTATAGGAATCTCCCTTAGCATTTTCATAAGGCACAACTCATAATTATATGGTTATTCAAATAAATAAGGATACTTTTTCTTCATTTCTTCTTCGGCCTCCAAGTAGCCTCTTCAACCTATTGGTTTCGCTATAGCAATTTCACAGATGCAATTTCTTTGTTTCACAACTTTCGGACATGCCGATCAATAATAGAAACTGGAATCTCTTCATAAGTCAATTCTTCATTTACCTTAATAGTCTCAACCGGAACAATGACTATCGGGTCTCCAACTACTTTCTTTAACATAGACACATGAAACACCGGGTGTACTAATGACATCTCAGGTGGTATCTCAAGTTTGTATGCTACCTCACAGATCCTCAAAATGATTTTGTACGGTTCGACATACCTCGGACTTTATTTCATTTTCTTACAAAATCGCATTACACCCTTCATGGGGGAAACATTCCAAAATACCCAATCATCTTCTTTAAATTCCAAATCTCTACGACGAACATCCGAATAGGATTTCTAACGACTCTGATCAGTCTTCAACCGCATAATGGACCGCAGAAATGCACTTTTCCGCCAAATATTTTCCTTTACTTTCCAGTGCATTGTTCAACCCAAACACGTAAGCCTAGTCCGGCACCATGAAACATTATTTTCTTTTCAAAACATTTACGGGGCCTTACATTATCCCCCACTTAGGATCATTCGTCCGCGAATAAGGGTCAAAATCTATTATTAGCGTCTTATGCAACTCAGTTTTTCATACCACACACCAGTAGCCCCAAATTTGACTAACTCCCTAAATTTCCAAAAACGTTCCAGAGTTTCCTTTGTAATAAGGCCTATCCACCTGCCATAGAGCCCTAGAAACACATCCTAACAACATATACATATTCCATTGACATAATATAATACAAAACAACACCAATTGTGGCCTCGTCAATAATATATTTCAAGAAAGGAACACCCTTAACACCAAATGTACAAGTCATACATATTTCATAGGTATATCCCTTAGCATTTTCATAAGGCACAACTCATAATTACATAGTTATTCAAATACATAAGGATACTTTTTCTTCATTTCTTCTTCGGCCTCCCAAGTAGCCTCTTCAACCTGTTGGTTTCGCCATAGCACTTTCACAGATGCAATTACTTTGTTTCAAAACTTTCGTACATGCCGATCAATAATTAAAACTGGAATCTCTTCATAAGTCAATTCTTCATTTACCTCAATAGTCTCAACCAGAAAAATGACTGTCAGGTCTCCAACTACTTTCTTTAACATAGACACATGAAACACCAGGTGTACTAATGACATCTCAGGTGGTAGCTCAAGCTTGAATGCTATCTCACCGATCCTCTGAATGATTTTGTACAGTCCGACATACCTCGGACTCAATTTCTCTTTTTTACTAAATCGCATTACACCCTTCATGGGGGAAACATTCAAAACTACCTAATCATCTTCTTTGAATTCCAAAGCTCTACGACGAACATCCGAATAGGATTTCTGACGACTCTGGTCAGTCTTCAACCGCATAATGGACCGCAGAAATGCACTTTTCCGCCAAAACATTTCCTTTACTTTCTGGTGCATTGTTCAACCCAAACACGTAAGCCTAGTCCGACACCATGAAACATTATTTTCATTAGCAAAACTTTACAGGGCCTTACATTATCCCCCAGTTAGGATCATCCGTCCTCGAATGAGGGTCAAAATCTGTTATTAGCATCTTATGTAACTCAGTTTTTCAAACCACACACCAGCAGCCCCAAATTTGACTAACTCCCTAAATTTCCAAAATATTTTCCAGAGTTTCCTTTGTAATTAGGCCTATCCACCTGTCAGAGAGGCCCATACACACATCCTAACAACATATACATATTCCATTGACATAACATAATACAAAAACAACACCAACTGTGGCCTCATCAATAATATATTTCCAGAAAGGAACACCCTTAACACCAAATGTACAAGTCATACATATTTCATAGGAATATCCCTTAGCATTTTCATAAGGCACAACTCATAATTACATGGTTATTCAAATAAATAAGGATACTTTTTCTTCATTTCTTCTTCGGCCTCCCAAGTAGCCTCTTCAACCTGTTGGTTTCGCCATAGCACTTTCACAGATGCAATTTCTTTATTTCACAACGTTCGTACATGCCGATCAATAATATAAACTGGAATCTCCCCATAAGTCAATTCTTCATTTACCTTAATAGTCTCAACCGGAACAATAATTGTCGGGTCACCAACTACTTTCTTTAACATAGACACATGAAACACCGGGTGTACTAATGACATATCAGGTGGTAGCTCAAGCTTGTATGCTACCTCACCAATCCTCCGAATGATTTTGTATGGTCCGACATACCTCGAACTCAATTTCCCTTTCTTACTAAATCGCATTACACCCTTCATGGGGGCAATTTTAAAAAATACCCAATCATCTTCTTTGAATTCCAAATCTCTACGACGAACATCCGAATAGGATTTCTGATGACTCTAATCAGTCTTCAAGTGCATAATGGTCCGCAGAAATGCACTTTTCCGCCAAACATTTTCCTTTACTTTCCGGTGCATTGTTCAACTCGAACACGTAAGCCTAGTCCGACACCATGAAACATTATTTTCTTTTGCAAAATTTTACGGGGCCTTACATTATCCCCCACTTAGGATCATTCGTCCTCGAATGAGGGTCAACATGTGTTATTAGCATCTTATGCAGCCCAAATTTTCATACCACACACCAGCAACCCCAAATTTGACTAACTCCCTAAATTTCCAAATATTTCGACAACGTTTCCTTTGTAATTAGGCCTATCCACCTGTCAAAGAGCCCCAGAAACACATCCTAACAACATATACATATTCCATTGACATAACATAATACAAAACAACACCAATTGTGGCCTCATCAATAATATATTTGCAGAAAGGAACACACTTAACACTAAATGTACAAGTCATACATATTTCATAGGAATATCCCGTAGCATTTTCATAAGGCACAACTCATAATTACATGGTTATTCAAATAAATAAGGATACTTTTTCTTCATTTCTTCTTCGGCCTCCCAAGTAGCCTCTTCAAGCTGTTGGTTTTGCCATAGAACTTTCACGGATGCAATTTATTTGCTTCTCAACTTTTGGACTTGCCGATCAATAATAGAAACTGGAATATCTTCATAAGTCAATACTTTATTTACCTCAATAGTCTCAACCGGAACAATGACTGTCGGGTCTCTAATTACTTTCTTTAACATAGACACATGAAACATCAGGTGTACTAATGATATCTCAGGTTGTAGCTCAAGCTTGCATGCTACCTCACCGATCCTCTGAATGATTTTGTACGGTCCGACATGCCTCGGACTCAATTTTTCTTTCTTACTAAATCGCATTACACCCGTCATGGGGGAAACATTCAAAAATACCCAATCATCTTCTTTGAATTCCAAATCTCTACGATGAACATCTGAATAGGATTTCTAACGACTCTGATCAGTCTTCAACCGCATAATGAACCGCAGAAATGCACTTTTCTAGAAAATATTTTCCTTTACTTTCCGGTGTATTGTTCAACCCAAAGACGTAAGCCTAATCCGACACCATGAAACATTATTTTCTTTAGAAAACTTTTACGGGGCCTTACATTATCCCCCACTTAAGATTATTCGTCCTCGAATGAGGGTCAAAATCTATTATTAGCATCTTATGCAACTCAGGTTTTCATACCACACACCAGCAGCTCCAAATTTGACTAACTCCCTAAATTTCTAAATATTTTGCTAGTGTTTCCTTTGTAATTAGGCCTATCCACCTGTCAGAGAGCCCCAGAAACATATCCTAACAACATATACATATTCCATAGACATAACATAATATAAAACAACACCAACTATGGCCTCATCCTCAATATATTTCCAGAAAGGAACACCCTTAACACCAAATGTACAAGTCATAGATATTTCATAGGAATATCCCTTAGCATTTTCATAAGGCACAACTCATGATTACATGGTTATTCAAATAAATAAGGATACTTTTTCTTCATTTCTTCTTCGGCCTCCCAAGTAGCCCCTTCAACCTGTTGGTTTCGCCATAGCACTTTCACGGATTCAATTTCTTTATTTCTCAACTTTCGGATTTGCCAATCAATAATAGAAACTGGAATCTCTTCATAAGTCAATTATTCATTTACCTCAATAGTCTCAACCGGAACAATGATTGTAGGTTCTCCAACTACTTTCATTAACATAGACACATGAAACACTGGGTGTACTAATGACATCTCAGGTGGTAGCTCAAGCTTGTATGCTACCTCACCGATCCTCTGAATGATTTTGTATGGTCCGACATACCTCGGACTCAATTTGCCTTTCTTACCAAATCGCATTACACCCTTCATGGGGGAAACTTTCAAAAATATCCAATCATCTTCTTTGAATTCCAAATCTCTACAATGAACATCCGAATAGGATATCTGATGACTTTGATCAGTCTTTAACCTCATAATGGACAGCAGAAATACATTTTTCTGCCCAAACCTTTCCTTTACTTTCCGGTGCATTGTTCAACCCAAACACGTAAGCCTTGTCCGGCATCATTAAAAATTATTTTCTTTTGTAAAATTTTACGGGGCCTTACAATTTGGACATTTTAATCAATTGGAACATTGTAGTATTTTCGGAGCTTGAAGGTTGAGATTGGGATTGCTAGGATTTTCGGAACATTGTAGTAATTTAAGGAAAGCTCAAATTGAGGTATGTTGGATAAACTCCTCTCTTAGAATTGAATCCCACAGTATTCATATAATCTATGTAAGTCCCAAGTGGTTCACTATAAAATAATTTGGCTATTCTGAATGAGTTGTGTTGAAAGATATATCTTCAATATGTATACCAAATGATTTTATCATGTTACGTTATCATTTAAGAATATGTTCAAAGTATGAGTTGTGCATTAAAAATGTTTCGACTTCAAGCCAAGTCCAAACGAAGGCTATTATGCCAAATCTTGTGAAAAAGCTTTATATGCCTAAGACTCTTAAGTACTCACATTTGTACTAAAAACATTGATTTGAAATGACTTGTTGCGAATGATGATGATGATGTTTGAAAGTGAAAAAGGTGAGCATGAAATACTAAATACGGCTGACGTACCAAGAATGATTTTATAATTGTGGCCACTAGTGCCAATGAAATAAAAAGATGTGAAAGAAGTATGAAATGGGATGATTGGTCCGTGCTAAAACTACGGTGGTATTGGTATTGTGAATATTGATATTGTGAACAGTGGCATATTGGTATTAAAGATCTCCTAACTTAAGATATGGAAATTAATTTGAACACTGTCTTGATCCTAATTTGAGGTTTGATGTTGTTTGTGGCTTCCAGTGATATTATGACTGTTATCCCTTGTATTATTTATCATTCTATTGAGAGGGTATTTTGTCATTCATACTAGTACTATCCCATATGTACTAATATCCCTTTTACCGGGGACTCTACATCTTCAATAGATGTAGTTGGTTCCACAGCAGGAGACATTGATCAGTGATAGTGGTATACCCTCTTTCCAGCTGACTTGGTGAGCCCCACTTCATTTCGGGGTCAGGTATCTTTTGTTCCTTGTATATTGTGTTTGAGGTATAGTTGGGGCCTTGTTGCCGGCACTATCATAGTATTCTTATGAATCTATTAGAGGCTCCATAGACAAAATGTGGGTTGTATATTAGTGTTGGGGAAGTCAAACCATGTTATGTTGTGGTGCAATTACTTGTTCCACTTTAAACCATGAAAATGTGTGAAATTGGAGACTTTAAAGTGAAGTAACTTATGGTAATGAATTGGTATTGTATACATGGTCTCCTTATTCTATAATTAACAAAAATATGTATTTTTTTTATTCATAAGTGAGTTTGGGTAGAAAGTATCTAACAGGCTTGCTTTACCGGGCTCACTCGGCTTAGCGCCGACTGCGTTCCCCGAGTTCGGGGCGTGACAAACTTGGTATCTGAGCCTAAGGTTTTGAAGTGTCTTAGGATATCTCGAAGCCATTTCTAGTAGAGTCTTTATTATCGGCGTGTTGTCGATCTCATCTATAATGGGGGGGGGGGCTACTTGGGCATTTAGGAATGATACCCTTCTTTCATGTTCTTGATCATGCAATAGAGATGATTGTAAGATTGTTCCTCCTTTAACTCGTGCGTTGCTCTAATTTTCAGTAATGGCACCTAAGAAGAAGGCAAGAATTGGCAAGAGAGCCAATGTCGCCCCAGGAGTGGCAATTGATCCTATATTTGATGATGCGGGTGAGCACCCAATGGGTGAGGATATTCCCCCAATTACTACACTGCCTGCTTCTACTACAACTGATCAGACTGCACCTGCCCCTACACCTACTGAGGGTGCAACGGTCCCTCTAACTAATATACCTGTTCCACCTCCAACTCTAGCTTCTGATTCTGGTGTTTCTGATGGGGATCTCAGGGGAGCCATACAAATATTGGCTCAAATAGTGGCTTTCTAGGCCCAGAGATCAAATGTTGCACCCACTTCTTCTAGTCAGCCATGGGATTCTGCTAGTTCTAGGGTGAACAGGTTTTTCCAGTTTGATCCTCCAGTGTTCACGGGTACTGACCCAGATGAGGACCCCCAGGACTTCATTGATGAGATGCACAAGACTCTCCGAATTATGCGTGCTACTGAGACAGAGGCAGTGGATTTAGCCTCCTACAGACTGAAAGAGGTGGCATATTCTTGGTTTGAGCTATGGGAGGAGTCCCGTGAGGAGGGGAGCCCTCCGGCGAGGTGGGGTGAGTTTGCCGATTCCTTCATTGATCATTTCTTGCCTGCCGAGACTAACGTAGCCCGTGCCACTGAGTTCGAGAGCCTGAGGCAAGGTAGCCTGAGTGTGTGGGAGTACCATATGAGATTCCCGCACTTGTCCATGTATGCTACTTACAAGTTGCCCACTATGGAGGCTAGAGTGCGCCGGTTTGTACAGGGACTTAGTCCCTTGGTAATTAATGAGGCCGCTACAGCCGCCTTGAATGTTGATATGAACTATGGGAAGATAGTGGCATTCGCTCAAGCCACATAGACCCGCAAATTAAGGAACATAATGGAGCGAGAGGGTAGTAATAAGTCTCGGTCTACGGGCAACTTTGGTGGTTCTTCTGGTGGTGGCAGATCAGCATTCAGGGGAGGGTCATCAGGGCCATCTCAGTCCTTTGCTCAGTCTTCGGTTAGTGCACCCCCATCAGGGCCCAGTCAGTAGCAGTGGAGCCATTTCAGGCCCAGTCAGGGCAATAGGGGCTCCTACTAGCAGGGTTGGCATGGTGGTAGATTCCAGCAACAGCGAAGACCCCCATGCCCTAGGTGTTGAAAGATGCACTTAGGATTATAGTACATGGACTTACCCATATGCTATAGGTGCGGATTGAGGGGTCACATTCAGAGGGATTGTCGTTCGTCCCGCTAGGGTGCGGGCAGGGGCATGGCACAACCAACCAGTTCTGCTGCTACTACATCCGCATCATCTCCTCTAGCTCGAGGCAATCAAACACCCGTAGGGCATGGTGCAGCATAGAGTTCATGAGGATCCGGCCGTTTCTATGCTATGAGGGGTCGCCAGAATTTAGAAGCTTCTCCAGACGTTGTCACAGGTATATTGACTGTCGAATCTCATGATGTGTGTGCTCTTATTGATCTCGGTTCCACTTTGTCATATGTTACTCCCTATGTTGCTATGGAATTTGGGATAGAACCAGAATAACTTCATAAGCCGTTCTTTGTATCTACTCCGATTGGTGAGTGTATTTTGGCCGTCCAGGTTTATAGGGATTGTGTTTTCACATTGCATGGCCTGGACACCATGGCCAATCTCATTGAATTGAGGATGGTCGATTTTGATGTAATAATGGGGATGGACTGGCTTTATTCATGTTTTGCCAAGCTTGATTGCCGAACTAGGACCGTTAGGTTCGAATTTCCAAATGAGCCAGTTATTGAGTGGAAGAGGGATGATATGGTGCCAAATGGTAGGTTTATTTCTAACCTTAAGGCCATGAAGATGATTAACAAAGGTTGTATTTACCATTCGGTCCGTGTTACAGACATCGATGTTGAGGCACCTACACTTGAGTCTGTGCCTGTTGTGAATGAATTTCGGGGAGTCTTTCCAAATGAGCTCCCTGGTATACCACCAGACAGGGAGATTGATTTTGGGATTGATGTGATGCCAGACACGCATCCTATATCTATTTTTCCCTACAAAATGGCACCGGCAGAATTGAAGGAACTAAAGAAACAATTGAGAGATTTGTTAGAAATGGGTTTCATCAGGCTGAGTGCGTCGCCTTGGGGCGCATCGATTCTCTTTGTAAGGAAGAAGGATGGGTCACTATGAATGTGTATCGACTATCGACAGCTCAACAATGTCGCAATCAAGAATAAGTACCCACTGCCAAGGATAGATGATTGATTTGACCAGTTGCAGGGTGATAAGTACTTCTCCAAAATTGATTTACGATTCGGGTGTCACCAATTAAAGATCAGAGGCTAAGATGTTCCGAAACTAGTTTTTATAACCCGATATGGGCACTTTGAATTTTTGGTGATGTCTTTTAGGCTAACGAATGCCCCATCGGCATTCATGGATATTATGAAATGAGTTCTCCAGCCGTTCCTAAATCTTTTGTGATAGTGTTTATTCACGATATCCTTGTATATTCACGCAATTGAGAGGACCATGCCGATCATCTCGGGGTAGTTATGCAAACCCTATATCAGCTCATGTTATATGCAAAGTTTTCAAAGTGTGAATTTTGGCATGAATCTGTGACATTCTTGGGTCATGTCGTCTCTAGTGAAGGAATTAAGGTTGATCCTCAGAAAATTGCATATGTGAAGAATTGGCCGAGGCTTACAACGCCAACAGAGATTTGCAGTTTCTTAGGCGTAGCTGAATATTACAGAAAGTTTGTGGAGGGGTTCTCTACTCTTGCATCTCCGTTGACTAAATTGATGCAGAAGGCGGTTAAGTTCCAATGGTCAGATTCTTATGAAAGGAGCTTTCAGGAGTTGAAATTGAGATTGACTACTACACTAGTGTTGACCCTACCAGAGGGTACAAATGGGTTTGTAGTATATTGTGATGCTTCGAGAATCGGACTTGGGTGTGTATTAATGCAACATGGCAAGGTGATAGCTTATGCTTCTAGGCAACTCAAGAATCATGAAAAGAACTATCCTAACACATGATTTAGAACTTGCGGCGGTGGTATTTGCATTGAAAATTTGGTGTCATTATTTATATGGGGTCTATGTGGATATATTCACGGACCATAAGAGCCTTCAATATATTTTCAAGCAGAAGGAATTGAATCTGAGCCAGAGAAGATGGCTTGAGTTACTCAAGGACTATGACATTGATATTCTATATCATCTAGGGAAGGTTAATGTTAGGGCGGATGCTGTTAGCCAGAAATCTATGGGTAGTTTAGCACACTTGGAGGCATATCAAAGGCCATTGGCCAAGGAAGTTCACTGATTGTCTAGTTTGGGAGTTCATCTTGCAAACTCTAGTGAAGGAAGGGTGATTGTGCAAAATAGAGCCGAATCATCACTTATTGTGGAAGTTAAGGAGAAGCAATACAACGATCCATTGTTGGCACAATTGAAAGAGGGGATTCATAAACATAAGACCATGGCCTTTTCTCTTGGCATGTGTGATAGTACACTAAGGTACCAAGGGTGTCTATGTGTTCCAAATGTAGATAGTCTCCGGGAGAGAATCATGACCGAGGCTCACACCTCTAGGTATTTCGTGCACCCAGGCTCTACAAAAATGTATCATGATCTTAAGGAAGTCTATTGGTGGAATGATATGAAGAGGAATGTAGCGGACATTGTGGTGAGATGTCCAAATTGTCATCAAGTGAAGGCCAAACACCAAAGGCCCGGTGGGTTGGCACAGAACAAAGAAATTCCAATGTGGAAGTGGGAAATGATTAATATGGACTTTGTGGTAGGACTACCTCGCACTCCTCGTAAGTTTGACTCGATTTGGGTGAGTGTGGATCAACTCATGAAATTAGCACACTTCTTACCTGTTAAGGCTACCGACACAGCGGAACAGTATGCTCAGCTGTATATCAAGGAAATCGTTAGACTGCATGGCACTCCAGTTTCCATCATTTCTGATGGGGGGGGGGCACAGTTCACGGCTAATTTTTAGAAGAAATTTCAGCAAGGTCTGGGTACTCAGGTGAATCTTAGTATAGCCTTTCACATGGAGACTGATGGGCAGGCAGAATGGACTATTCAAACGCTTGAGGATATGTTGCGCGCTTGTGTTCTTAACTTCAAAGGTAGCTGGGATGATCATTTGCCACTCATAGAATTTGCGTACAACAATAGTTATCATGCTAGCTTTCAGATGGCACCGTTCGAGGCTTTATATGGTAGGAGATGTAAATCTCTTATTGGGTGGTTCAAAATTGGGAAAGCAGAGTTGATAGGGCTAGACCTCGTGCATCAGGCTATTGAAAAAGTTAAAATCATTAAAGAGTGGTTAAAGACTGCTCAAAGTCATCAGAAGTCCTATTCAGATGTTCGTCATAGGGATTTGGAGTTAAAGGAAAATGATTGGGTATTCTTGAAAGTTTCCCCCATGAAGGGTGTAATGAGATTTGGTAAGAAAGGGAAATTGAGTCCTAGGTATGTCGGACCGTACATAATCATTTAAAGGATTAGTGAGGTTGCGTACAAGCTTGAGCTGCCACCTGAGATATCATTAGTGCACCCGGTATTTCATGTGTCTATGTGGAAAAGAGTAGTTGGAGACCCGACATTCATTGTTCCGGTTGAGACTATTGAGGTTAATGAGGAATTGACTTATATATAGATTCCAATTTCTATAATTGATCGGCAAGTCCGAAAGTTGAGAAATAATAAAATTGCCTCCGTGAAAGTGTTATTGCGAAACCAGCTTGAAGAGGCCACTTGGGAGGCCGAGGAAGAAATGAAGAAGAAGTACCCTAATTTGTTTGAATAGTCATGTATTTATAAAGTTTTGTTCTATGATAATGGTAAGAGTTACCTTCTATGAATGTTGACAAGAGTGGGTTTCTCTAGTGGTAAGCACCCTCCACTTCCAACCAAGAGGTTGTGAGTTCGAGTCACCCCAAGAGCAAGGTGGGGAGTTCTTGGCAGGAGGGAGCCGATGGTCTATTAGAAATAGCCTCTCTACCTCAGGGTAGGGGTAAGGTCTGCATACACACTACCCTCCTAAGACCCCACTAGTGAGATTATACTGGGTTGTTGTTGTTGTTGTTGTATAGATGATGTTAAAGGTGTTCCTCTTTGGTAGTATACTGCTCGTGAGGCCACGGTTGGCATTGTTTTAATATTATGTTGCATCGTTGGTTCATGTATATGTTGTTAGGACTGGTTTTAGTGATTCTCTAGCAGGTGAACTCTGCCAAAATTTCTGAAAAATTTGGGAGTTAGCCAAATTTTGCGGCCTTAAGGAAGTTAAAATGTTGGAAGATTATCTAAGATCTATATGAAGTTAAGAACGATTAAAGATGATGGTTAAGGTGAAAGGAGGATAATATTGTGCCTAATAATGACTTGTAAAAGATTCGAGGACAAATGTTCTTAAGTGGGGAAGAATGTAACACCACGAAAAATTCGAAGTGTTTTAAGACCATTAAGAAGATTGGCAGGTACTAATTATATTAATTCGGGTATGAACAAGACTAATAATATGAATGAGGTGCATTAAGAATGGTTTATAGTCTAAGAAGAGCCCAAAGGCTAAGTCAAGATGGAAATTATACGACGGGGTAAAGTTTCAAGTGAGTTCGCATAAGACCTAAATTCAAACAAGCATAAATCTCAAGATATGAAGTTTTATATAGTTTATGAGCTATCAAATGAAAGGCCTATGTATCTAGTTTCTAATGCTTCAAACCGTTCATCATTTTTAGATTCCTATAAGACGTTATGACCTTTTTACTAAAGGGTGACAGAACATCTACGCAAGTCTTGCGTAGCCTACACAGCATAGCAGCGTAGCCTACGCACCATAGCAGTGTAGTCTACACACCATTGCTTTAGCAAATCCAGAAACATCCAATTGAAGGGGAATGGAAGTCCACCCTACGTAGACTTTGTGTGTAGCCTACGCAGGAGGCTACGCAGCGTCAATGGTCATTTTAAGGAGCTAAAAACATGGGTTTAGAGGGAGAGTGTGCTAGTTCTTCATCTTGTAATTGATTTCTAGAGAGAAGGAGGAGCTCTTACACCATGGATACACTTCAAGGTAAGTTTGTTTGGCACAAGGATGATTATATATCATCATTTAGTGATAACACTAACATTATTATGGATCAAATCCATAGGAAATGGGTTGAATCTTCAAGAACACCAAAAAGAGGAAAAGTGAGATTCTTCCACCAAGAGGTAATCCCTTCACTTGAGCTTCATATATATATCATATTGGAGTATGGGTAGCATGTTTATGAGTTTTATTTGAAGTTATAAAGGGATATTGTATGAACCCTAAGGGTGGGTCTTGAGAATGCCATTTTTGGGTAAAGAAGAAGATGAATAATGATGAATTGATATAAATACATATGTCTTGAGTTTCTAATGATTCCAATAGACTTGACAACTTAATTTTTAATTGATGAATGGATTTAATTGGGAATCACCATTTGGATAAGATACAACACTAGTTCTTGAAATGGATGTTCTTGAACCTAGAGTTTTGTTGGAGAAGGCAATGAATAGTACCTTGATGATGTTGGGTAATTAACATAGTATTATTAATGACTCCAAATGAGTATTAAATGATAAGAATTAAATTGAATAGGTTAATGGATGAGCCTATTGGATAATTTGGGATGGTTGAAGGCTTGTTTCCGAATTGTGAAGCCTAAATGGATATTTATGAATCTTTTCGTATTTATTTTGAAGTAGTTGGGATATCTAATGGTAGGTATTGAATTGTGGGGTGATATTTGGACATTTTAATCAATTGGAGCATTGTAGTATTTTTTGGAGCTTGAAGGTTGAGATTGGGATTGCTAGGATTTTCGGAACATTGTAGCAATTTAAGGAAAGCTCAAATCGAGGTACGTTGGCTAAAATCCTCTCTTAGAATTGAATCCCACGGTATTCATTCAATTTATGTAAGTCCCAAGTGGTTCACTATATAAAATTTGGCTATTCCGAATGAGTTGTGTTGAAAGATATATGTTCCATATATATACCAAATGTTTTTATCATGTTATAGTATCATTTGAGAATGTGTTCATAGTATGAGTTATGCATTAAAAATATTTTGACTTCAAGCCAAGTCCAAATGAAGGCTATTATGCCACATCTTGTGAAACATATCTATGTGACTAAGACTTTAAAGTGCTCACATGTGTACTAAAAATGTTGATTTGAAATGCCTTGTTGTGGATGGTGATTATGATGTTTGAAAGTGAAAAAGGTGAGCATGAAATACTAAATATGACCGACGTGCCAAGAATGATTTTATAATTGTGGCCACTAGTGCCAATGGAATGAAAAGATGTGAAAGAAGTATGAAATGAGGTGATTGGTATAAAAAGGATGATGTCTCGAATGAGACGGCCTAGCCGATCAGGTCGTGATCGGATGCCATGCCACACATATGGTGGTGATTGTGCTGTAAATTGTAAATTGAAATTGTGATTGTGGTTGATGTCTCTAATGAGATGGCCTAGCTGATCGGGTCGTGATCGGACTCCGTGCTAGAAGTACGGTGGTATTGGTATTTTGAATATTGGTATCGTGAATGGTGGCATATTGGTATTAAAGATATCCCAACTTAAGATATGGAAATTAATTTGAACAATGTCTTGATCCGAATTTGAGGTTTGATGTTATTTGTGGCTTCCAGTAATATTATGATTTTTATTCCTTGTATTATTTATCATTATATAGAGAGGATGTTTTTTCATTCATACTAGTACTATTCCATATGTACTAACGTCCTTTTTGCCCGGGGTGCTACATCTTCAATGGATGCAGGTGGTTCCACAGCAGGAGACATTGATCAGTGATAGTTGTACACCCTCTTTCCAGCTGACTTGGTGAGCCCCATTTCATTTCGGGGTCATGTATCTTTTGTTCCTTGTGTATTGTGTTTGAGGTATAGCCGGAGCCTTGTTGCTGGCATTATCATAGTACTCTTCTGTATATATTAGAGGCTCCACATACAAAGTGTGAGTTGTATATTGGTGTTGGGGAAGTCAGACCATGTTATGTTGTGGTGAAATTACTTGTTCCACTTTAGAACATGAAAATTTGTGTAATTGGAGACTTTAAAATGAAGTAACTTATGGTAATGAATTGGTATTGTATACATGGTCTCCTTATCATATAATTAATGAAAATCTGTATTTGTTTTTATTCATAATGCTCCTCGAGTTTGGGGAGTGACATATTGGGTCGTCATATGTCGAGTATTCCCTTATGTTTTATTCTAGTTACCTCATGATGGTATTTCTGTCTTATTTACCCATGATAGTATGATAAGGAAGGTATGTTACGTTGGTACTCGGTTGAGTTAGGCACCGGGTGCCCATCGCGGCCCTTCGGTTTAGGTCGTGACAAACTTGGTATCAGAGTAGTTCTGTCCTAGAGAGTGTACAACTCGTGTCTAATAGAGTCTTGTTTATGGGTATGTTGTGCACCACACTTATAAGCAGGAGGCTAGTGGGCATTTAGGACTGTCACTCTTTCTTCTTACTCTAGATCGTATGTTAGATCTCAATTGAAAGAATTCAAACTCCTAAATTCTATTTTACTCGTAATACTACAATACCTACATCCAGAAAGACAATCGGTAAGAGATTGAATGTGGTTGTGGAAGAGTTGAGTAAGAGGAAATCAATTTTGCATCATGCTCATGATGACTAAATGTGAGGTATTCAGCAGATCGTGTGTGTACTAAGACGTGTAAGCTTCTGGATAAGAATCCCTAAGGCAAGAATATCTATCCACCCATATGGTAAAAAGAAATAAGAGAATCAGAAGGTAGATACAAGTTTCAACAAGTAAAACAAGAAAGGTGAAGAAGGGTACGAGGTACCCATTTCGTGAAGATTATTAGTATTTACAATTCAGGCCCAGAAATATAAGTATTCTAAGTTACCTTCAACAGTAACAGAGGAATGCACAATTGTCCACACCTATCTTAGTTATGTCCTATGGGAGCCAACATATATAGTTTAAGAGAATTATGGGATATTAGGATCCAGCTGGGGTTAGAGTAACCCATAATGGTAGATGGATTGTTAGCATTAACTCTCATTTTCGAAAGATATTGCAA
The DNA here is from genome assembly GCA_000715115.1 of Nicotiana otophora. NCBI lineage: Eukaryota > Viridiplantae > Streptophyta > Magnoliopsida > Solanales > Solanaceae > Nicotiana > Nicotiana otophora. The sequence continues at coordinate 47,317 of AWOL01S0015427.1, read as the reverse complement.
ATGTGATAATAGTTCTCCCTGTGAGACATCCATATGATGCACACTAGAATAATACAGTTAGATATGACTACTAAATGTTCAGATAATTAGGAGACATGCACTGGAATCCTAGAAGGGATAAATATTTACCATAGTATGGCTTCCGTCCCTAGTAATATAGTTAGATATGAATTCAGAAAATTGATTACATTTAAAGACAACTGAAAAGACACGAAAGGAAATCTATGGTGCTGGCAAGTTAAATGAAGGTTGCGAGTAGTATAAATCGATATGTGTAGGTCGCAAGCTACAATCTGGTAGAGCAATAAGTTATTAGGTAGATAGGAGTAAGGATAAGAAAAGGTGAGTGAGAAGGTGACAAGAATAGGTAAGGCCTCAGGATTAAGCACATAAAACAAGAGAGTTCATTATTTTCGTAAGTTATAGAAAGCTCAGTATAGCCTGATTGAACTCAGAGGTGTCTAAGAGTAGGAACATTTAGAAGAGAAGGAATGCTGCCCTAGTAGTATAATAAATGTATAATTGTGATAGATAAGAGGATGACATGTAGGCCTTTGTTTGAGTAATGATTTAAAAAAAAAGGATTTCATGAATTGCACGGGATTAGAATAACACCCCATAAGATGAATCGCATTGGGATGCTATGAAATACGGTTATTGAAGTATAGTATCGTCACTAGGTGGATCAGAAAAATCACTTTAGATGTTCCCCGATGAGATGTGAGCCCGAGTGACAATGTATTATATAAGAGGTTTCAAGTTATCAGTTGTAGATTATAAATCAATATTAACATAAATCAACAATAGATGGATAAAAGTTACAAAGTATGAGATGAGATAGGATGTCATTCTTAAGATGAATAGTAATGAGGAAGCATTGAAGGATTTAGATTTATAGAAAAAGGATAAGTGGCAAGAGTAACCGGGAGTTGGGTAGCTGACCTCGGTAATAAAAACGGTTATGGTATCGTATGACCTATCTAGATACAGTAAAGCCATAAGGATAGATAACTGAGGCTATGAAACAAAATATAGCAAAAGTCATAAGTTCGACAAAGTACCAAGCGAAGAACTTCAATACACCTATAGATTCCCAGAGGGACAACTTGTCATAGTTCTGTATATGTTCATAAAGTGAGGCCTGGAGATTGGCTAAAAGCTGAAGGAAAAAGGAGAGAAGAGTCACATAGGTGCATGTATAAGGACAGAGTCGTACAAGCTGCATGATAGATGCTAGTAATAATTACGAGATTGGAAAAATTCTGACCACAAGTCGCGGTGTGAGAAAGAAGCCTAAAGGGGGGAATGTCATGGCCTTTGGATTTATTCACAGAACAGTTGCCTAGATGGAAAGGACAGTATTAAAGTATTCATAAAAGCTATAGGTTATGAGATTGATAAGTGCATCAGTCAACATTCGAGGACGAATGTTCCAAAGAGGGAATGATGTTATACCCCATGTTTTCGTACATAAGAGTATGTCGTAAGCCAACTGATGTAAGCTAATAAATGAGATCATCATTGAAAGTACATAAAGTAAGTTAACCATGTTACCTTGAAGGTTACAAATATTTAAGATCATGAATAATAAGTACGAAGAGGGTTGGAAGGCGAAGCTAAACGAATTGAAGAAAATAAGTTTGGTCGAAAGTTGGCAAGTTGGGAATGTTATGACATATACTTTTGGGGTGGGACCAGGGTGCTTAACATGATAAGGAGGTTATGTTACAAGCTTTTATAGTCTTATGATAGTCGTGTGATGAGTTTTGAAGTCAAGCGAGTTGTGAAATAGAAATCGACGAAAGGTCATCACAAGTTACATTCATAAATGTGCTGCACATTATGTAAAATTTATCAGAGCTTTTATCTCAATATACTAAGAATTAAGGGGTGATCAAACTATCAAATTGAAGGTATACAACTCTAATTTCCAACTCATTAAACTGTTCGTCGATACAACGTGGGAATAGAAAGATATTCGCATTTTTGCGAGACTGCACAAGCAGCTCTCATGGGACCCACTTAGGCGGTGGGTGATTCTCTAACCTTTAAAGATCGGTGCAAGGCTCATTTGGGGTCATTTTGCAGTCTCCATGATTCTAGAGTGAATACCAAAGATAAAACCATGAATCCAATGTTAGAAATCCCGTGGTGCATACTAGATCGTAGTTTTTCATCTTGTTATTGATTAAGGTAAAAAACAGTCCCTCCTTCATATATATTAGAGTTTCAAGGAGAAATACAAGTGTTTACACACCAACTTGAACACCAAAAGTTTATTCAAGAAGAGAATACAACTCCTATAGTGTTGTGGTGTGACTGAGGGTTGTTGTGAGCTACACCAGCTGGTAATTTCAAGTTCTATATACTGCCCAAGGTAAGTAAATCATGTTATTTATTGTGCTTAAAGTTAATCAAGTTTTGTTTGAGTGTAAATCTACAAGATAGTAATTGACATGCCATAAGGAATCGTTATCTTTCTTTTGTGGGCTGTGTTGAGGCTATATATATAGTTTGTTGTGGCTAAAATATCATATGAATAGTTTTATTATGTCATGTATGTTGTTGCTAAGATTATCTATGTGCTAATTAAGTTGATTGCAGAAGGAAACATGAAAACCAAGAGGTTGACGATAAAGATTAAGGTGCTAGGTATGTGGACTATTTTTTAAAAATTATTCTTATGATGTTTTGGGCTGAAAATGATATGGTAAGCATAAGTATGATGTTATACATGTTGTAGGAAGATTCATGGAAAAGGAATTGGATTCAAACCATATTTTGTTAATCGTAAATCGAGCTTGCCGCTCAAAATAATTGTTGAGTTATCGGTGCAAATTATATTGGTGTTGTTTGGGCTGTTTGGTGACTTTTACTAACTTATGGGATGTAGTACAAACTGGGGAGGTACTGTCCATTTTCTTGTATAATATTGGTTTCGAAATATGAGAGTTACAACTCTTCTATGATAACGACGAAGTCGGTTTACTCATTGTAGACGTAAGAAGATCATATTGAGCTTGGTTGACGATTGGAGAGAAGATTGCAAAGGTATGTTAAGGCACTTCCTTCTTTCTTTTGGAATGATCTAATGTGAAATGAACGTAAATGATATGCTATTTCATAATAGATCTACTCCTAGCAACTAAGGTTGTCCATGTTGTTCTTTCCTTATAAAGTTATTTTAAGCAAGTATGTATGATCCTTGAATCCTATTGAGGTTCATATTGATGATATGGATATCCATAACATTAATTGAATGTGCAACAACCCTACGTCACTCCGAAAGGTTGAGAATGAGATTCTATGAGTTGAAAATGCATTATATATATGTTTCTATTTTACTCTATCGAGCCGTGCTATAGTCCGCTAGGTACGGAACCTATTGTGCAATAACTGATCAATCGGGTTTTACCGAGCTCCACGTGGCCGGGTATGATTCTACCGAGCCTTATGATGGCCGGGTACGTTTTTACCGAGTCTTCTTCAAGACCGGGTATGATATGATGATGATGATGATGCCCAGAGAGGCGTATGTTTTTAAAAGTATATGTGTATATATATATCTCAAGCATTTCATGCCAGTCGCCCTCTGAGGAACTCAAATGTTAGAGGTTGTATCTTCTCTATCTCTCTTTATATTACTGTTCTTATTTATGCTTTCCTGCCTTACGTACTCGATACTTTATTCGTACTGACATCCCTTTTTCCTGGGGACGCTCCGCTTCATGACCGCAGGTCCCTATAAATAGGTTGACAGTCCTCCTAATATGCTATCAGCTCAGCGAAAGGTGTTGGTGCACTCCACTTGCTCTGAAATCGCCTATTAGGTCAGTATGCCTTGGACATGTATTGATTGGTTAGGTGGGGACCTATCCCGACCTTTATTATGTTTATGTACTCTTACATGATTGTAGACAGATTTCATGTATATGGATGATGGTATGGTTGTGTCGGCCTATGGTTTGAGTGTACAAATGATCATGTCAGCCTTATAGGCCCGTATGTCATATGTATAAATTTTTATATCATGTTGGGTCATCCTATGTTGAGTATTCCATTATGTTTTATTCTGGTTACCTCATGATGGCCTTTCCGGCTCATTTACCCATGGTAGTATGATAATAAAGATACATTACGTTGGTACTTGGTTGAGTAAGGCACCGGGTGCCCGTTGCGGTCCTTCGATTTGGATCATGACAATTCTGATGCGAGTCCAACTATGTGTTTCATCCAAATCCAATCTCAAATCAACCCTAAAATCATCAATTTTCACTCTCCAAAACCAAAGTAACCAATTCCAAAATTTCACCTTTAGTGCACCTAAACTAGATGTAATAATCCATGGGTAATCAATAGCTAACATCAAAATTAAGTAAACTTCACTTACCTCTTCAATTGTAGTGAAAATCCCTTCGAACATTGCCTCCAACCGAGCTCCACAACTCCAAATAATGAAAAATGACCAAACCCTCGAATTGATATAGTTTGCCCAGTGATTCCGCATTCGCGGACAATCTGCCGCATTTGCGGTCAAAGGCCCGCATCTGCGAACCTCACATAAATCCCGAACTCCCGCATCTGCGGACACCCAGCAGCACCTATGGTAGAGCTTCTGCTCATCAAACATCATAGAAGCGACTTCACTTATGCGCCCTATATTCCGCATTTGGGGACACAACTCCTCCAACCAAAATCTCATATATGCGCCTTCAAGGCCTCATCTTTGGCGTCGAATCCTAGACCAAAGTTCCTTAGGTGGGAAAGCATTAGACTCATGAATAGTTCAACAATGCAACACAATCCAAAATGATCCGAAATCAATTCGAAATACACCTGAGGCCCCCGGGACCCCTCCAATCATACCGACCAATCCCAAATCATAACACAGACATAATCGAGGCCTTAAATCACATTGAAAACATCAAAACTACGAATCGTACCTCAATTCAAGCCTAAGGAACTAATCAAAATTTCCAAATTCAAAACATACACCGAACATGCCTAATCAACTCGAAATGACTTCAAATTTTGCATGTAAGTCCCAAATGACACAACTGACCTATTCCAATTCCTCGAACCACAATCTGAACTTGATATCACCAAAGTTAACTCCCAGTCAAACCTATGAACATACCAAACCTTTAACTTTTCAATTTTTGCCAAATAGAACCAAATCAACTTACGGACCTCCAAATCCAAATCCGGACATACGCCTAAGTCCAAAATTTCCATTTTAACCCATTGGAACCATGAAAACACCATTACGGGGTCGTCTACCCAAAAGTCAAACTCCAGTCAAACTCTTACAACTTAAATATCCAACCTTGACACTAAGTGTCCCAATTCAATCGAAAACTCATCTGAAACCAAATCAACCGACCACGCAAGTCAAATAATCACAAATACACATATGTAAAGCATCAAGTAGAGGAAATGACACTAAAATACACAAACTAACCAACATGGTCGTTATATTCTCCCCTTTTAAACAATGTTCATCCTCGAACGAGTCTAGAATCATACCTGGGGTCTCAAAAAGGTGAGGATATATGCTCTGCATCTTCTGCTCGGTCTCCCAAGTAGCCTCCTCGATCGGCTGACCTCTCCAATGAACCTTCACCGGTGATATGTTCTTTGACCTTAACTTTTAAACCAGCTAGTCCAAAATGGCCACCGACTTCATATCATAAGTCAAATACTCGCCCAACTGTGTTGTGCTGAAGTCTAATACATACGATAGATCACCATAATACTTTCAGAGCATGGAAACATGAAACACTGGGTGAACTCCCGATAGACTAGGTGGCCAGGCAAGTCTGTATGTCATCTCACCAACTTTCTCTAGCACCTCAAAAGGACCAATATACCGAGGGCTCAAGTTGCGCTTTTTCTCGAACATCATCACACCCTTCATGGGCGAAACTATGAGTAGAACCTTCTCACCCACCATATATGCCACATCATGAGCCTTCCTGTCCGCATAACTCTTCTGTCTGGACTCCGTTGTACGAAGTCGTTCCTGAATTAACTTCACCTTCTCCAAAGCAACACTAACCAAATTAGTGCCCAACAACCTAGCCTCCCTAGGATCAAACCAACCAACCAAGGAACGACATCGCCTCCCATATAAGGCCTTATACAGAGCCATATAGATACTCGACTGATAGTTGTTGTTGTAGGCGAACTCTGCTAGTGGTAGAAACTGATTCCATGATCCCCCAAAATCAATTACACATGCTTGTAACATGTCCTCCAATACTTGAATAGTACGCTCAGATTGTCCATCCATTTGGGGATGAAATGTCGTACTCAGCTCGAGCCTTGTACCCAACTCACGTTGCAGTGCCCTCCAAAAATGTGATGTAAACTGCGTGCCTCTATCCGAAATAATAGACATGGTCACACCATGAAGGTGAAAAATCTCACATAGCAAAATCCGACACTGAAGAGGAGATAGTCATAAATTAAATGAAGTGCGCAGGCTTGGTTAGTCTGTCCACAATAACCCACACTGCATCAAATCTCCTCGGGGACCATGGAACCCTAGCTACAACATCCATAGTTATACGCTCCCACTTCAACTCCGGAATATCCAGCCTCTGAAGTAATTCGTCCGGTCTCTGATGCTCGTACTTAACTTGCTGACAGTTCAAACACCGAGAAACATACTCAACAATATCCTTCTTCATCCTCCACCACAAATAGTGCTTCCTCAAGTCCTGGTACATCTTCGGGGCACCCAGATGAATGGAATACCGTGAACTATGGTCCTCCTCTAGAATCAGCTCCCGCAATCCAACCATCTTAGCCGCACAAATCCGGCCCTGAAGCCTCAATACCCCATCATCACCAATAGTAACCTCCTTAGCATCACCGTTCTGCACCGTGTCCATTAGGATAAGCAAGTGGGAATATCATACTGACGCTCCTTGATGTGCTCAAACAAGGACGCCCGTGATACAACACAAGCAAAAATCATTCTAGGCTGCGAAATATCTAGCCTTACGAACTTGTTGGCCAAAGCCTGCACATCCAAACTAACAGTCTCTCCCTAGCTGGAATAAAGGCAATACTACCCATGCTCTCCATCTTCCTACCCAATGCATCGGCCACCACAGTGGCCTTACCTGGATGATATATAATGATAATATCACAGTCCTTCAGTACCTCTAACCACCTCTGTTGCCTCAAGTTCAAATACTTTTGTTTGAATAAGTTCTAGACACTCCTATGATCCGTGAACACCTCACAAGACACACAATAAAGATAGTGCCGCCAAATCGTAAGCGTGTGAACAAAAGTCGCTAACTCCAAACCGTGCACTGGATAGTTCTTCTCAGGCGGATTCAACTGACGTGACACATAAGCAATCACTCTCTCCTCTTGCATCAAGATGCACCCAATGCCAATCTGTGAAGCATCATAATAGACTGTATAAGAACCAGATCCCGAAGGCAAAACCAGAATTGGAGTTGTAGTCAAGATAGTCTTGAGCTTCTGAAAGCTCTTCTCACACTTGTCAGACCATCGGAATGGGCCATTCTTTTGCGTTAATCTATTGAATGGGGTTATAATAGATAAAACCCCTCCACAAAATGGCGAAAATACCCAGCCAACCCATAGAAACTCCGTATCTCAGTCGTAGTAGACGGTCTCGGCCAACTCTAAACTACCTCAGTATTCTTTGGATCTACCATAATCCCCTAACTGGATACCACATGACTGAAGAATGGCACCGAGTCTAACCAAAAAATGTACTTGGAGAATTTAGCATATAACTTCTTCTCCCTCAAAGTCTGGAGCACGATCCTCAAATGCTTCTCATGATTTTCCTGGCTGCGAGAATATACCAATATATCATCAATGAAAACTATGACAAATGAATCTAGATAGGGCTAAAATATGTTGTTCATCAAGTGCATAAAAATTGTTGGGGCATTGGTCAACCCCCTAGCACCTTCAAGATGATCAAATACGTCATCAATACGTGGTAGTGGGTACCTTTTCTTGATAGTAACCTTGTTCAACTGCATGTAGTCAATGCAAATCCTCATAGAACCATCTTTATTCTTCACAAATAGTACTAGTGCACCCCAAGGTGACGCACCAGGCCTAATGAAACCCTTGTCAATCAATTCCTATAAATGTTCCTTCAACTCTACTAGTACCATATGATATGGTGGAATAGAGATGGGGTGAGTGCTCGACACCAAATCAATACAAAAATCAATATCCCTGTCGGGTGGCATGCCCGATAGGTCTATATGAAACATATCTTGGAACACCCTCACTACTGAAACTGACCGAACACTTTGAGTATCAACACTGTTATCCTTCATAGAGGCTAAGTGCGCTAAGCACCCCTTCTCAACCAACCGATGAGCCTTCAGAAAAGACCCCACTCTACTAGAATCATGACCCAATGAACCTATCCATTCCACCCTAAGAAACCTAGGCATCGCCAACTTCATGGTCTTAGCGTGTCAATCAAGAACAATATGAAATAGAGATAGCCAAGCCATACCCAAAATCACCTCAAAATCAACCATGCAGAGCAATAAGAGAACAACTCTAGTCTTGTGACCCCCAATGGTAACCACACAAGACCGATGTACATGGTCCACCATAATAAAATCACCCACCGTTGTAGATACATGAACACGAATATCTAAATAATCACGAGGCATATCCAAATAACTAGCAAAATATGATGACACATATGAATAAGTGGAGTCTGGTTGGAATAACACAGAAGCATCCATATGGCACACGATAATAATACTTGTGATCACAGTATCGGAAGAAACCGCCTCTGTCTTGGCGGGAAATGCATAGCAACGGCCCTGTCCACCAATTGACTGACCTTCCCCTCTAGGGCAACCTCAGCCTGTATGACCTCCACCCCGAGTTGGCTGAGCGGGTGGTGTATATACTGGTGCGGGAGTCATAGCCTAGCCCCTTTGATGCACGGGGCCTTCATGAAGATTTGGGTAATACTGTAACTCCCCATACTCATAGAAACCTCAAACTAGGAATGACTGTGGGGCCTAAATTGGACCTAGTGAACTAGAATAACCGCTGGAAGAGCCCGGTACTAACGAACGCTGAACTGATGGAGTGCGGTAACAGTTCTGAGCTAGGCGTGCACTGAACAAGGACTGTACTTAAGCTCCTCGGCTGGGTGGTGGCGAATGATAAACTGGTATGCTAGACTAGCCCCTCAAAAACTGACCTCGGTCTCCAGACATAGAACCACTGAATCCTCCAAAATGATGAGGCCTCTTGTTAGAGGTCATCTCCCTACCCTGACCTCTAATGCGCTTGATCCTCCCAGTGATCTCCACAACCCGAGTAAAAGAAATATCATCCTCGATATCTCGATCCATCTGTAACATGATACCATATGTAAGGCTATCTATAACCTCCACACCCTCTCGCTCTAAGTAGGGATCAGAATAGCTGCATGGCATTATCAATCCATAAATATTATCTCATACTGAGTGACGGTCATGCTGCCCTGCTGGAGGTTCTCAGACTGACTACTAATGTCCTCTCTCTAAGTGAAGGGAATGAACTTATCTAAGAACAACTATGAGAACTAGGCCCAAGTGAGAGGAGGTGAACCTACAGGTCTGCCCCGAACAATACTCCTACCACCACCTCTTGGCAGAATCATGTATCTTAAACACTACGAATTCTACTCCATTGGACTCCACTATACCCATGTTATGCAATAGCTCATGGCAACGGTCAAAGAAATCTTGGGGGTACTCGGAAGGTGCACCACCAAAATGAGTGGGAAACAACTTGGGGAACTTGTCCAACCTCTTCAGCCCCTCAGCTGACATCGCGTATCTCTCTTCGGGCTGTATAGAAATAACATGTAGAATTTCCCCAACTAGTAGAATTGATGGGGTTTGTTACCATGATCCATATGCTCTAGAGTGTGAGTTGAAGGAATCAGGGCTCCTCCCCCAGCCTGAGAAACGGACGGTGCTATAGGAAATACATCGGCTAGGACCGCATTCTCCATAAGACGAACCAAGTGGACTAGGGCATCCTGAAGCACTATGGTATCGATGAATCCCTTTGGGACATGAGCTAGTCATACTGGCTCGGCCAGAACATGAATCGCCTCCTCTTGCTCAATCTAAGGCTCAACATCAAGTATCGCTGCATGTGCTCTCGGCTGAGCTCAACCTCAACCTCTGGGTCTACCTCGACTTCAGACTTTACCCCTAGTAGTGACTGCATTCTGGGGATCTAGCTCCTGATCAGTTGAACGTGTCCTTAAAATTTGTGAGAGAATAGAAGAGTAAATGTTCTGACTTTGGAGTTAACAAATCTGCACGACATGAATGCAAGAAAGTAAATTTCGCTAATAGTTCGGTTGCCTCTCGAAGATAAGTAGAGACATTTCCGTACCAATCCACAAGACTCTACTAAACTTGCTTTTGAATCATAAGACTTATCCAACCTAGTGCTCTAATACCAACTTGTCACCACCTAAACCCCCATCGGAGTCGTGACGACGTCTAACACTCTTTCCTAGACAAGCTAACAATCCCAACAATAGTAATATCATAAAATATATGAAGATAGCTATAATAATGCAACTACAACCCTCCCATGTTCTAGTGTCAATGAGTACATGAGCATTACAAAATCTCAAATTACATAGTAAATCCTCAACACAAAACTGTCTGAATGATAGAACAGTGATAACAAAATAAACAAAAGAGAACTTCAACGTCTATGAATGACATAGTAGCTACCTCATAGTCTCCACAAGTTGGAATCGGTGCGTGTTGCACCCTATTTTGCACGAGTCAAAACAAGATTCAACTAGTGGTTTCCCTATTGATGATAAAAGAGAGTCACCACCTAATATTTAAAGGTGTACTAGGGTACCGATTCAATTATTAAGGGCATTTCTCTATTAGTCTGCTAACCGGTGAGATTTTGGGTAAGAGTTCTTGTTCTTCTAAGGGGAAGGTGTTAGGCACGCCTAAAAATCTACCCGAGGTAGATCCATATGATTTAGACTAGATTTAAAGGATTAGTCCTTTATACTCTGTTTTAACTAGTGCTAAAAGTATGACATACTGTATATCTAGTTTAAAACTTATTTCTTAATAATGTACACGTAGTTTTAAAAGGGATATAGGTTTTTAAAAAAAGTTTTAAGAAACTGTTTGCATGTATATGATTGAAAGAGTTTTGAAGTATGTATATAATGTTTGTGGTTATAAAACCTTGTGAGATGTGGCTAAGTTGTAAAACACTTTGTCTTTAAAAGGAGGTGACTATTTATAATCTTGTAAAGTAAAGCTTGTTTAAAGAAATAGTCTTTCGTCTTACCTTAGAAATTAGTTCTCAAACCTCATATTCATTTTTGGGAAAAATGTATGAAAAGTCTTGGTTTTGCAACACCGTTTGTTCGATTTTCTTTTGTAGAATAGCTCGATTAAATGACCAATTTTCAAATTCTATTTCTGGTTTTGAAAGAGAAGACTGTCGTGCTTTGCTGAAGCTGTTTTGGTTTCAAAAGACATCGTAAAAATGGTTAGTAATAACATAGTATAAACAATTAATGAATTATAATTATCTACTACTAAGTCTAACAATTCATTTAATCCTATGTTTTTCAAGGCTTTCCTAGATTGTTCACATGATTCGAAGATATAAAAACGAGCATTCAATCAAATATGGTAATTGTTATATACATGTAAAAAACTAAAGACAATAAACTTTAATAAAGCAGTAAAGAAAGAGGATGGACTCTAGTTTGGGCCTGAAAAGAAGCAGGCCCAACAAGTATCGAGAACGGACAACAACAACTTCAGATCCCAAATGCGCAGGTGCAAGACTTGGGCCTGAGTTCTTTGAGAACCGGCAGGCCCAAGTGTAACACATGTTCAAGAAAAGAAAAGAAAAGAAGGCCTTTAGATATGCTTCTCAATGTACATAATTATGCATGAATAAAACTAGTATAGGTCTAAGATAAATTATAACAATTGATAGCAATCCAAAATATGAAAATTAGTGTGGGGTAACATATGGTAAAGTGATTCACAATGAAAGCCTTTGTTGTCATTAGACACTAAACCTAAAAAGAGTAATAAATGTCAATAGCTTAAAGGCTAAGGGCAGAATTCCATTCATGGCCAAGGAACTCTTTGGATCCCTGATACTTCAAAGTTCCCAAGGGTCTCGAAGCCCGTGGCAGTACTTGTGTCAGGGAGTGTAGCTCAACCAAGAAACTAAACTCTATTCCCAAATACCCCTAACTACTCATACTTATTCTTCCCTACAGGTTTGGGTGCTAACGAGGCGCTCAATGCAGATTCCTATACCAAAGTGATACCATACCATAAGAGTATACACATTTCTCATAATAATTAATACAAAATGCCATAGGATCATAAGACATTCAATCACACTACTGTATCCACATTTCAAAGGTAAGTGTATGATTCACTGTGAACACCATAACATGTTAGGCATGCCCAAAAATTAACTTAAGGCATACACAAAAAACAGAGCACTGGCAGATTAATTTAGAAACCCAAACACCTGGACCATATGTCTTAAGAGTAGAGGAGGTACATAGTTCAAAATCATCACAGTCCATGTTGATGACTACATCTTCTTAATAGCTTTGAATCAAATTAGTCAAGGATTTGTTTTAACTAAGTCTTAACTTCTAGCATACATACAAGTTAACAACATCAATTGAAATTTCAAAAGAGTATTAATCAGAGATACAGGTTAATAACTCCAATTAAAACATCTAAAGAGCATTAACAGAGGTACAAATTAACAGCTTGTTTTACTCTAAAGCAAATGGCGTGATTACTTCTTTCTAAGAGCTTTTAACTTCATACTAATCTCATTGGAGAATAAATCATGCTATTACACTCAAATAGTAGCAAAAGAAGAATCTCCTGAGGTTCACAAGCTAAATCTAGTTCATTTATGTGAGCTTAGTGAAGTTTTAAGGACAATGTATGCATGTACATGATTATGAGAGACAAGAAAAAGTATTGAAGAACAAGATGAGTGCAGAGTATCCAAGAAGAAGCACCCACATGGGACATTTAGCAGGGATCATATCATTATAAGGTGCTAATACAATCAAAATAACAATATCACTTCATGAATTTTAGAGAAGGGAAGTGATTACATTAGGGATCTTGTTAAGCAAATCAAGTGTGGGATTTCAGATATATTGAAACCTAATTTCAGCACTTTAGCACAACAGATGAAGCATCATAACATAAACATGTCTTAACCAAACCTCATAGCCTAGGTTAAGTATACGGTAACTCTTAGAATACACACAAAAGTGGTACATAAATCTAATTAGCTTGGGATATGCTTATATAGTGTGATCATACAACCATAAGATTTATCGTTGAATCAATGACCCTCCAAAAATTAATAAAAATCACAGAGGTAGACCAGAAAGAAAGAATTGGTTCAAATGTCATGAACTGGTATTCCCAAACTAAAGGTGATAGTCTTATCTTCACTACTAACAAGTTCGTATTCACTTAAGTCTAATTTATGAGGTGAATCACTACAAAATGCAAATAATACCCAAAGCAAGTTTCTATAAATATCATAATAGTTCTAATAGAATTTGAGGGAGGTCTGAAACTAAATATCAGGATCGTTTGAGAATTCTTAGGCTGTCTTCGTAAGCTTAACAGTAGGTGTAAGTCATCAGATATTTATTAAGATCAATACATGGTTCTAATTTCAATAACTTAAAGAACTTATGATTCCAAAATCTATTCATCAATCATATGTCATTAACAAACAGATGAAGCAATCAACCATACATTATTAATATCATCATTCAGTAAGATATAAGACAACAACTCATGCTTAGTAATTCAAACAAACAAAAGAAGAGTAGGGTTGAGGTTTTACTGACCTCCTTTGGGGCAGCAAACCATATAAAGAATTCGTCTAGCCATTTAGCATCCAAGAACTCATAACTTAAATCAAGGAGTAACTTAGAACCAAAGAAAAATCAGAAATTAAGTGAGAACTTAGCTTTATTCGAAAGAGTTCTAAACACTACTGTATTGTGTATTGATTTTGTTTTGATTGTTAGGTGTTCTTGGTGATGTTAGGTAAGAGAAATTAAGGCTACTATATATAGTGGTATTCAATGCCTTAGGCTTAACAGAAATCAAATTCACTAGTGGAGAGTGATGAAGGGATAGTGATGTGACCATAATCAAGGGAAAATCTTAGAAGACAAGGGGAAATCAGTAGCGATTTTACCCGAGAAGGGGAAAGTTGACTGTTGAAAGCAATCTTCATCGGGTAAGAGCCTCAATCTCCATAGGTCACTTCGCTTGACCTCTGGACCAAAAATAAGTATGATATCACTGTGAAACCGATTTAACAGAACATAAAGGGTTTCTAAGGGTTTGACCTTGCATCGTTTGGTCTAGGGTTTCGAATTTGGGGGTTTTGAAATTCCATCGGTGAAATGGAAAGAAAACAACAGGCTTCATAGCCTAGGGACAAAGCGAGTGATTTTGTAAGTTTGATTTGAAAGAACAAGGATGAAATCGGGTCAGTGATGTTTTGAGCCTAGGGTTCAGATTATGACATTTCAAATTTAGTAACTGAAAGAGGAAATTAGCATCAGGATCCATGGATAGGGAGGCAGAAGAGATGATTTACAGGAAATATCTCATGACCTCGCATGCATTTGTGCAAGGTCTGGTGATTGATGTTCTTAGGAGGGTGTGAGAAGAAAGAACAAAAGGGGAAAGAGGGCGGTTGTGTCAAAAAGAAATGATTTCTAGGGTTGGGATTTGGGTAGCTGTATCTATGTTTATGATAGGGAGATGGGATCTGGATCGGTCCTAATAATTCTGGATTTAAATGTTTTAATGAGGAATTTCGATGGTCGTTGGATTCTTGTGATCCAATGGCTATGATTAAACCTGCTAAATGTCTTTAAATTAAGGAGAAAATGGAGTCACAAATCGTGGGCCGTTGCTCTAAGAAACTGACGACCTAGATCAATTGTGTTTGAGTGTTGGAGACAGGTGACATGGCGTGATCTCATTGGTCCCGAAGAGGTGACAGGGATTGACGAGGTGGAAGGAAGGGAATTCGACCTGGGTCATATTTGGTTTGGGCTTGGCAATTGAGCTAAGATTAATTTAAATGGTAGCCATTCTATGTTTAATTAAAAAATTGCAATTATAGACTTTTAGCCCTTTAACCCCTTTAAAATTAATTTAAATAAACTTAATTATTTTCAATAAAATGTAACCAAATTATAATTATCAAATATACTACTAATTATTGCAATTAATTATTTATAAAACTATTGCGTTTCCTAAAATTATAACACTAATTTCGAATTATTAACATAGTAGTATAATTAACTAGACATTAAGGAGTAATTCGTTAAATTAATTATAAATCCTATGTGATGTATATAAAAATTATTTTAATAATCTTAAAATAGTAAGTATGATATATTTTGTAATTATAATTATAATGCTAAATTATTAATTTCAGAACTACTAATACTTAATTAATTTTGTAAAATAGGTATTATTGATTGAAACTATTTCAAAACATTCATTGCAAATTATTAAGTATAAATAAATTAATTTTAAAAGGGAGGGTTAAAATTGGCCGTCAACAGCTACCCCTCTTTGACCGGAGACGATAAAAGAGTTTTCGATCAAAGAAATTGAACCAAGGCCAATTTTGTCTCAACTTTTAGGCATACATTGCAGGAATGTCATTTGGATTAAGGAAGATAATGAGTTGTAGGAGTAGGAGTTATGAAGGATTCCAGGAAACCTTCGGGGAGTTGGGGCCAAATTTTGGCTTTGAATTGCTTACATACCTCAGGCTTAACGAGGATCAGGCCTCATATAATACTGGAGTGAAGATTTTGGGGAAGCGATGCTCGCATGAATTACCCCAGTATCATATTATGATGATACTGCAAGACGAAAGATTTGCTACTCATGATAGCTTTGAGTTGCGACTAAAATTTGAAGAATTAGAGTCCCACCGATCGTATTTGAGCTTGAGCTTGGATCCTTGGCCAGCTTATGAGTTTTTTGTCCCTCATAGCATTGTAGCTTGGTTTACTTCTTAGAAGGAGTTCCACGTTGCGACGTTTGTTCCTGCAAAAACAAAATACATACATACCCATATATTGCAATGCAGAATATGTTAAGATGTGATGTAAATGATGCAGGAATGATGATGCCTGGCTACCGGCTAGCCGTTATTTGGGATTGGGATGATGGGATACTTGAATTTGACTCGATTGTTTGCCAGGATGTGAACCATTCCGCAGCTATCAGATTTTTAAGTCTCCTCATGTTGGGAATGTCTCCGCGCGATGGGAGTAGTTGACTCGTAATGTAGAATGCATCTTCACTTGCTGGGAGAAGTTGCATTGAAATCTAAAGTATCTCCATGTGATGAGAGTGATTGCACTGAAATGTAAAATATCTCCGCACGATGGGAGGTTCTAACTAAAAATGTAATCATGCATGTAAGCTGCATGAGAAAAACGTCAAAACATTCGAGATAAAAATAGCAAAATGAGGAGCATGCCCAAGAGGTACTCTTGACTGCGAAACTACATTGCGGCCGTTGATTGGCAGAATGTTGGTGACGAGGTTTGAAGCTATCTATTTTGATCTCCCATATGACGGAGTGGCTATGCAGATCGCTCATGTTCGTGAAGCGAACAATATTTTATATACATGCCTTATATTAGTGAAGCTGACGCTCCATTTGTACATCACTCTCCGATTGATTGAGCTGGAAATTTACTATATGCAAGGCTTCGATTGGCGAAGCCGACGACTCAATTTTGTACAAGGTGATCCGATTGATTGAGCTGGTGGTTTGCTATATACTACATGCTTCGTTGAGTTGAGCAAACATTTTGCTATATACATGGCTCCGGTTGGCGCCAGCGGCTCGCTATATACAACATGCTCTGTTTAGTTGAGCAGACAGTTTGCTATATACAATATGCCTCGTCTACGTTAGCAGCCTGGTTCCGAGATACCTGCAAGGATTTGAGTGTTAGTTTTTAGTTACATAAGGAAATTTGAATAAGGAAAGAGGGATGATAGTTATGAAGGAGTGGCAGATCCGTCATTGCCCCTGCGTGTTCCAGCATTGCTTTATGTCCTGTTGACCCTGTATTCAAAGAAACATTCTTACCGGGGAGGGGGGGTGTTGGTTTGTGTCGACTGTAGTCCTGGCTTTGCCCCTGTACCTATGAGGTTACGCCATAAAGTTTGGTAGGTGGAGCAGATTATGATATCTTTATAAAATATTTTGAAAAATCTTTCGTTTAATGGCAAATGTCGTCGTTCCAGATTATGACGTGTTTCAGAAGTTCCTCAAACGCGAGCGTTGATTAATGAATACTATGTCCTATTGATGTCAATCCTCCATGATGATTCTGACATCGTGGCTTCTTGCTGCTGCAATTGCGTTAGAATCCAAACTATTGCATTACAAAGTTGTTCCTAAGGTTATGACCGAACCCTTTCAGGTTGCCTACGTATCCAAAATGAAATCATATCTGAACGTAGTTCGTGGGTGATGATAAAGAAAATATGATGAAGATGACTGAGCCTGACTCAGGCAGCCTACGTATCCAAATAGCATCAGGTCAAAACGTAGTTCGATTACAACAGATTGAAAATGATGGAATTGAAAATGAAGTGGCCTTTCTGACTCAGACTGCCTACATATCCAAATGGAATCAGGCCAAAACGTAGTTCAATTACAAAAGATGACTGAATCTGATGAGGATTGCCTACGTATTCCTTCCAAAGTAAATCAAGTCGTGGCGTAGTTCCTAGTACATACAAAATGATATTTGGATTTTCTATTACAAAAGAAAGGGGGAGGGAGAAAAATCGAACTCTACGTGGGTTGACTACGTTTCCCTCCGTAGGAAGTCAGGTCGAGCATAGTTTTATTACACCCAAAACCTAACTCTATTGCCTTCAAAGATAATATCTCTTGATTGCATCTCAATTGATAGGCTTCGTGCTGACTGTTCCATCCATCTCTGCTACGATCAGAGCTCCTCCCGACAACACTCGGTGGACCACGTAAGGACCTTGCCTATTTGGTACGAACTTTCCTTTGGCTTCTTCTTGATGAGGGAATAGTTTCTTTAAAACCAACTGCCCCGGTATAAACTAGCAAGGCTTCACCCTTTTGTTGAATGCATTGGCCATACTATTTTGATACAGCTAACTATGGCATACTTCATCCATTCTTTTCTCGTCAACGAGCATGAGTTGCTCCTGCCTGACCCGTATCCACTACGTCATCTAACTTGGCTTCTTTAATAACTCTTAAATATGGTAGCTTAACCTCTGTGGGTATCATAGCTTCGGATCCATATACCAACATGTATAGCGTTTCCCCAGTGGATGTCCTCATGGTGGTCCGATAATCTAGTAAGGCGAAGGATAACTTTTCGTGCCATTGCCTATGATTGTCCACTATCTTTTGCAGAATCCTTTTGATGTTTTTGTTGGCTACTTCAACTGCTCCATTCATTTGTGGAATGTAAGATGTAGAGATATGGCGGAAAATTCTGTACTTCACGCAAATTTCTCTCATGAGGTCACTATTTAGATTGGTTGCGTTGTCAGTGATGATTGACTCGGGTATCCCAAACTGGCAGACTATGTTGTTACGGACGAAATCTGCCACTACTTTCTTTGTGATGTCCTTGTATGCAGAAGCTTCGACCCAATTGGTGAAGTAATCAATTGCTACCAAGATGAAACGGTTCCCATTTGATGCAGCAGGCTCTATAGGTCCAATCACGTCCATTACCCAAGCGGCAAGCGGCCGAGGCGAACCCATTACATTTAACTCATTAGGCGGAACCTGGATGAAATCCCCGTGGATCTGGTACCGGTGACACTTATTCACATAGCGGATACTATCATTTTCCATGGTCATCCAAAAGTATCGAACTCTCAAAATCTTCTTGGCTAAGGTGAAGCCATTCATGTGGGGTCTGCACGTTCCTATATGTATTTCTTCTAGCAATCTGGTTGCTTCAGCAGCATCTACACATCTTAACAGACCCAAGTATAGGGTCCTCCTATATAAGACTTCCTCGTTGAGGAAAAAGTGATTTACCAGTCTTCTGAGTGCTCGTTTTTGACTACTTGTAGCCTTCTCTATATACTCTCTTGTTTCAATGAATCTTTTGATGTCGTAGTACCATGGGTTACCACCTGGCTCTTCGTCCACATAAAAATAGTACGCATGTTGATCCATGATCTTTATCATGATTGAGTAGATGTATTTCTTGTCCAGATGTTTAATCATGGATGTCTAGGTCGCAAGGGCATCGACAAACTGGTTTCTGGATCCTAGGAATGTGCTTGAACTCGAGCGGGTCGAGCCAGGATATTAAATGCGTGGTGTATGCTGACATGTAATGCCTTAATTTCTAGGTGATCCAAATCAAAGCATAACAAGTGTGCTCTATCAGAGTGTGTTTGGCCTCGCATGGTGTGAACTTCTTTCTTAAGAAATAGATGGCTTGCTTTTTCCTTCCGGTTTCATCGTGTTGTCCCAATAAATATCCAAACACATTATCCAAGACTGACAGGTATAACAATAGTAGCTTCCCGGGCTTAGGAGGAACCAACACTAGTGGATTTGACAAGTACTCCTTAATTCTGTGGAAGGCTTTCTAACACTCTTCTATCCATTTTGTAGCAGCATCCTTCTTTAGCAGCGTGAAGATGGGTTCACAAATTACTGTAGACTGGGCTATGAAACGGCTGATACAATTCAGCCTACCAAGGAAACTAATCATATCCTTCTTGTTTTTGGGCGGTGGCAACTCGTGAATGCCTTTGATATTTGAAGGATCCAGTTCTATCCCTTTACTGCTTAGGATGAAACCTAGCAATATTCTAGCACGGACTCCAAATGCGCATTTTGCAGGGTTCAATTTCAAACTATATATCCACAAGCGTTCAAAAAACTTCTTGAAGTCATCCAAATGTTCTGAACTCTTTCGAGACTTGATGAAGATGTTATCCACATTCATCTTGATCTCTTTGTGAATCATGTTGTGAAAGAAGGCTGTCATAGCCCACATGTAAATAGCGCCAGCATTTTTAAGGCCGAACAACATGATTCTATAGCAGTACATTCCCCAAGGCGTAGTGAACGTTGTCTTTCTGCATCTTCCTCGTGCATCAGGATTTGATGGTATCCAACGAAACAATCCATGAATGACTACAGTGCATGCTTTGTGCAGTTATTGATGAGGATTTGAATATTTTGTAAAGGGAAATCGTCCTTCGGGCTGGCCTTGTTAAGATCTCGATAATCCACACATATCCCGATCATCCCATCTTTCTTTGGTACCGGGACGACATTTTCCAACCATGTGGGATAATTGGTGACCCTTATTATGTTCGACTGTATTTGCTTGGTTACTTCTTCTTTTATCCTCAAACTCAAGTCTGTTTTGAATTTTCTATGTTTTTGTTTGACCAGTGATCTAGCAGGATCGGTAGGCAATCAATGTGAAACAATGTCAGTGCTTAACATAGGAAAGTCATCATACGACCATGCAAACATATCGATGTATTCTCGGAGGAGCTCAACCAATTCTTCTTTCGGCTCTGCTTTTAGATTGATGCTGATTTCGCTTCCCAGGTTGACCACTTCCGTCTCCTCAAGGTGTCATGACCCCAATTTTCCTTTGTAGGATGTCGTGATGGCAACAAGTCTCTAAGACTAGGTAAGCCTTAACATTTATGCAAAAATGACTGAAACAATAATTTATAGTCTCAAAACTTCAACAACTATATAAAATAATATCTACAACTCAACATGTACAACTCCCAAAATCCGGCGAAATATAAGTCACTAGCTCTAAGTAATAGTACGGAATAATCCTATACATCAATGTCTATAATAAGGTAATGAAATAAGGAAATCAAGGTAGAAGGGGACTCCGAGGCCTGCGGACGCTGGCAGGTATACCTTGAAGTCTCCATGCTCGGACTCAAATCATTGATGCCTGGACTGGTAAAATGTACCTGGATCTATATCAATGGATGTGCAAAAGAGTAGAATGAGTACACCACAACGGTACCCAGTAAGTGCCAAGCCTAACCTCGGTAGAGTAGTGATGAGGTCAGGTCAAGGCCCTACTAGAATAAATAACAGACTGAACAACTGTAAGGTAGTGTAATAATGACAGTAACGAAATTGAAACAACAAATAGCATATTAAGGTTAGCTACACGGAACCTAAGCAAATAGTGCAACCCGGAGAAAGACAATTAATAATATGCTAAGGAAACAGCAACCAAAGACAAGTGCAAAAATGGAGAAATGCCAACTAGAGTCACTACCGAGATACCGCCTCGTACTCTCAAATCACAAGAGTAAATCACAATCTTTCCTTATATCACCGCGGGAGCATTTACATTTAGTTTGAAAATCATATTTCCGAAATAGCATCCCGCATTTTAGCCCACCTTATCACACCACATGACTTCTAGTAGTTCCCCCACTATCCACGCGTATCAAGCCCACCTTATCACACCACATGACTTCTAGTAGTTCCCCCACTAGCCACGCGTATCAAGCCCACCTTATCTCACCGCATGTGTTTCAACCCCAAAACCTTATACCACCGCATGCGTATCAATATCACAATGTATCACAAATCGCACCTCAAGTGCCCATTATCACAACTTTCCAGAGAAACCAATTAATAACATAATTTTCACAGTAAAGAGCCCATGGCCCAACCACAATGTATAAAAGAGTCTCAACAATAACAACCAGAATGAACAACTCAACGGAATGGTATTTCACAACTTAACACATTGCCTCAATGTGAAGCACGACCTTTATATCTCAATACCAATTCCAACAACAAGATATTCCATGATTTAACAACTTCAAGGAAAGAGTTCAACAATTAAGTAATGAATACGGAATAAAGCAAACAAGAACTTGAACTAAACATGTAGGGCAATTAGCGTGTAAGAGAGCAAGGCAAGTAGACGTGTGAAAATAGACAAATTATGATGAATATAACATGTTGAGATAACACAATTAAGGCATGAAAGGAATCTACATAGCTAAAACCAGCAATTTCCACAATTTAGCCCATGTACACACTCGTCACCTTGCGTACACGGCTTCCACATATCAGATTTATCACAACCAACACAAATCCTAAGGGGTAATTCCCCCGCACAAGGTTAGGAGAGTTACTTACCTCGAAAAATGCTAACTCAATCCACTAGAAGGCCTTTCCCTCAATTATCCAACTCTAAACGGCTCCAATCTAGCCAAAACTTCATACTATAAATATAAACTATAGGAAACTAATTCAAACAATGAATTATGATCTTTGTAAAGAGTCATTCCAGACCCGCACCTAGGAACCCGACAAAAAGTACAAAATCCGAACACACATTCGATAACGGGTTCAACCATACAAGAATTACTCAAATTTGACGTCAAATCGCCTTTCAAATCCTCATATTTTAGCCAAATAAGTTTCAGAATCTTTTCCCAAATTTCCAACTCCAAAACACTAATTTAATGATGAAAACAATAATAGATTTGTGTAATTTAACCAAAATCGAGTTAGGAATTCATACGCCAATGATCTCTTTGAAAATCTCCCGAACTTTCGCCTCACGCCGAGCTCTCTAATTCCAAAAATGGATTATGAATCAAACCCTCGAATTTTGTTATTTTTGCCCAGCAACTTCCGCTTCTGCGGCCTTTTTGTCATTTCAGCGATACCGCACCTGCGAAAAAACAATCGTAGGTGCGGATTCAACATAAGCCCAGAAGTCTCTCACTTACGGACCTCTATTCACTTCTTCTCAAGCGCTTCTGCGGACGTTGTCCGCTTCTGCGATCCAAGGCCTCCCTGGCGTCCTCCGCTTCGGCAATGTATCCCTGGCATCGGTGAATCCACTTTTACGGAGCATGGACCGCACCTGCGGTCCCAGTTGAACATGACCAAACATGCTTCTACGGCTCGAGGGCCGCTCCTACGGTGCCACACCTTCAGCCCAAAATGCGGAGGTGCGATTAAACCAGAAGCAGCAGTGCTTGAGCTATCTCACAAGTCCAAACTTGTTCAAGATTCGATACGAATCACACCCAGGGCCCCCGGGACCTCGTCCGAATATACCAACAAGTTCTAAAACCCATAATGGACTACTCGAGGCCAAAAATCACATCAAACAACATCGATTCTACGAATCGTCACCCAAATTCAAGCCTATGAACTATGAAATTCTGAATTCCGAAACCAATGCTGATTCATACCAAAACAACTCCGATTGACTTCAAATTTTGCACACAAGTTATAAATGACATTACGGACCTATTCAAACTTCCAAGATCAGAATCCAACCCCAATATCAATAAAGTCAACTCCCAGTCAAACTTTCCAAATCTTCCAAACCTTAATCTTTCTAACTTTTGCCAATTCACGCCGAAATGACCTACGGACCTCCAAATCAACATCCGGACATGCTCCTAAGTTGAAAATCACCATACAGAGATTTTGGAACCGTCAAAACATCATTCCGGAGTTGTCTACACATCAGTCAAACTACGGTCAATTCTTTCAACTTAAGTCTCTAACTTAGGGACTAAGTGTCCCATTTCACTCCCGAATGCACCTGAACCCAAAACCAAACACCCCGACAAGTCACATAATCACAATATAGCATAGAGGAGGCAATAAATAAGAGATCGAGGCTAAAACACTCAAAACGACTGATCAGGTCGTTACATCCTCCCCCTCTAAACACAGCTACACATATTATGCTCAGTCTCCCAAGTCACCTCCTCGACTGGATGATCCCTCCACCGAACCTTCATTGAAGTAATGTTCTTTGACCTCAACTTTCAAACCTTCCTGTCCAAAATGGCTACCAACTCCTCAATATAAGACAAATCCTTTTCCAACTAGACTGAGTTGAAATCCAACACATGAGACACATCACCGTGATACTTCCGGAGTATTGAAACATGGAATACGGGATGAACTACAGCTAGACTAGGTGGCAGCGCAAGCTAGTATACCACCTCTCCAATCCTCTCAGGAATCTCAAAAGGCCCGATATACCTAGGGCTCAACTTGCCCTTCTTTCTGAACCTCATAACACCCTTCATGGGCAAAACCCGAAGCAAGACCCATTCCCTAACCATGAATGCCACGTCGCAAACCTTTTGATATACATAACTCTTCTTTCTAGATTGGGATGTGCGAAGTCGTTCTTGGATTAATTTAACCTTTTCCAAAGCATCCTGAACCAAGTATGTACCCCATAGCCTAGCCTGATCTGGCTCAAACCAACCCACTAAAAACCAACACCGTCTCCCATACAAAGCCTCATACAGAGCCATCTGAATGCTCGACTGGTAGATGTTGTTGTAGGCAAACTTCGCAAGCGGTAAGAACTGATCCCAAGAACCCCCAAACTCCATCACACACGCACAAAGTATATCCTCTAATATCTGAATAGTGCGCTCGAACTATCCGTCCGTCCGAGGGTGAAATGTTGTACTCAACTCAATCTGAGTGCCTAACTCACACTGTACGGCCCTCCAGAACCACGAAGTAAATAGTATACCCCGGTTAGAGATGATGGATACCGGTACGCCATGAAGATGGACAATCTCGCAAATATAGACCCAAGCTAGCTGCTCTGAAGAGTAAGTAGTCAGCACTGGAATGAAATGAGCCGACATGATCAACCTATCCACAATCACCCATACTGCATCGAATTTTCTCCGAGCTCGTGGGAGACCAACAACAAAATCCATAGTAACCCGCTCCTATTTCCACTCTGGAATCTCTAGCATCTAAAGCAATCCACCTGGTCGTTGATGCTCTTACTTCACCTGCTGACAGTTTAGGAACCTAGCTACATACTCCACTACTTCTTCCTTCTCCTCCACCAGTAGTGCTGCCTCAAGTCTTGATACATCTTTGCGGTACCCGGATGAATGGAGTACTACAAACTGTGGGCCTCCTGAAGAATCATCTCATGCAAACCATCTACATTGGGCACACATAGCATGCCCACCATTCACAACACACCATTATCCCCAATAGTGACCTCTTTGGCATCGTCGTGCTGAACCATGTCATTAAGGACAAGCAGAAGGGGGCCGTCATACTGACGCTCTGTTATACAATCATAAAAGAAGACCAAAAACCACACAAGCCAAAACTCGACTCGACCCCGAAATGTCACGCCCCAAACTCGGCGAGCGCTATCGGCGCTCAACCGAAAACTCCTGGTCGAGCAAGCCTGTACGATTTCCTTCTACCCAAACTCATCCATGGATAAAGAAGAGATGTACTCCATTAATCAAACACTGAAAAGATTTTATTAAAAACTTCTTTATCATTCCCATTAGCAGCTTCATTCATAATTTCCCAAATATTACGAGTTTATAGAATTAATGAAAAATATGATTTCCAAATACCAATATTTCTTGTTTAATTTCCAACATCAACCACAACCCACAACCTGTCTACGAAGCCTCTAAGTACAATAGAAGAGTAATGGGGAAATGCCGGTAATAAGGCCCCAGCTATACCTCAAAACGCAGTGCGTGAGAAATAAAAGATACATGACCCCCGAAATTAAGGGGGCTCACCAAGTCAGCTGAAGAAAGTGTACCGCTATCACAGATCAATGTCGCCTGCTGTGGATCCACCTGCATCAATTAAAGATGCAGAGCCCCCGGTAAAAGGAACGTTAGTACTGTCGAATAGTACTAGTATGTAAAGCTAAAAGTCCTCTTTCAAAATCGAGTGACCATATAAGAAAAGACAAAACATAGAAATGGCAAGTCACAATGAACAATATCCAAATGTCTAGCTAAAACATAATAATTTTCAAAATACAAACTTTATATATAATTTTTGGTTGGGAGATCATTAGCACCGATATACCACCGTCTGTTTTAGCACGAAGTTCGATCACGCCCGATCGGCTAGGCCATCTCCCCACGAACAATGTGGTTTGACAAGTGATGCGAAAGAAAGTTGTTACCAAGAGTAGTACCACCATGTGCGCAACATGGCGTCCGATCTCCACCCGATCAGCTAGGCCACCTTCCCACATATGCCGTGTGGGTTGACTTTTTCAATCCACAATTGTTACTAGTTGCATCCCAATTAAAGGGAATAATATCACAATTTCTCTAATATTTCAATTTCATTGCAAATAAGGGGAATAATCACAATCCACCCCTACACCGACGCGTGTAGTTTCAGGTATGAGCCTTATGACCCACCCTTCATCGGTTTTGCTAATAATTCTACCAAAAATATTTTTGAATTGATTTGCACACAAAGGTAACATAAATACAATTGTACTCACCTCAATATTTTTCACATTGTATAAATTCTTATTAATATTTTCCGTCACTCACAACAACAATATTTCAAAGATCACCATCAAATATCAAGATATAGAATATTTCAGCAACCATATACCTCAAATTTATTAGTAATGGAAACTTTAAACACAAAAGATTTCTTCCCAAATAATGGGGCATACCGACCAGTAATGCAAGCACACATCATATCATAAGCAATCAATACACCATTTATTCTTGCAATACTCTTTTCCCAAAAATGACAATATACAATTTCAACACCTGAGTATGTAAGAACTCGAAACACAATGGATATATTTGTAAAGAAAAGCATTAGTTAAAGCAGCCAGTTATAGGCATGAATTGAGTACAAAAGCTTTTAGGCAAATCTATTTTCAAAATTATTTTTAAACAATTGAGTCAAGGCTCATTTCATATTCTTTATCGCATCCTCTCAAATTATTTCCACTACTAGCCACAATCATAACTTCAATTCTTGGCATGTTGGCCACACACTAGACCCCAATTCAATTATTTCATTTTCAACCATCTTTATAGATTATAAACATTAAGACATTTTCAATCAAGACTTTAGGTACACATATGAGCAATTAAGAGTCATAAGAATATTGAGATTTTCTCACACAATTTGGCATACTAGCTTTTATTTGAAATACGATTCAAAGCCATAACATTTTAATGCGCAACCCACACCTTGAAACTCACGGGAACATTATGGAATTTGATTCTAAGAGAGAAAGTTTAGACAACATACCTCAATTGAGCTTCCTTACACTCTAAAATATTTCGGAAATCTTAGCAACTTCAATCTATTTTGAAAATATAACAAATTGAATCCAAATTAGGAGGATGATCATGGTTCTAGCTCATCTGAGCATTTTATCAAACACTAGGTGTGCATTAAAGTTCTTAAGGCCCTTTTGTGAAAGATTTCATCATTCCCCAACCCATTCTCTACCAGTTTTAGCTCACAACCTTCCCACGTACCTTAAGAATATATGCATGTAAGGTAAGCACTCCCGTCCCCATGAACTACCTTACTAATTGCCCATTCTAGTTAAATTACAAAATTAAGAGCTTGGTGATAAAATCTTACCTCTTAGGATGAAGACCTAGGGTGCCTCTGTTGATAATCTTCAAAGGTTTAAGTGATAATTAAAGAGAAATATTTTTGATGAAGATCACTTTCTCCCTATAGGAATCTCTCTTTCACTCACTCTAAAGATATCAGAAATAGGCTCAAAATGGTCTATGGGATGTGTTTTAATGGAATAGGGTTGGGTTTAAAAACCCCAAAAAATGAAGCTATGGAATAGGTTCTGCGGTCGCATATTCGACCGCATAATGATTATGCAGTCCATGAAATGACCGCGAAAGGTGGCCATAGGAACTAGGCTGGCCTGCTTCACTCTGCAGTCGTTATGCTGCCCGCAGACCTGTTCTGCGGTAGCATAATGCGCCGCAGAACCTCCCTCTGCAAAAGTCTAAGGATGACTATGCGACCAAAGTGCGGCCCGCGAAACGGTTATGTGGTCACATAATTGGCCGCGAAATTGACATAAAATATGCCCCAAAAACCTGCCTCACTCTGCGATCATTCTAAGGTCCGCAGAGTGGTTCTATGGCCGCAGAACGGGCCATAGAAATGCCTACTTCTGCCCAACATTTTCCTTCAACTCCCCCGGCACTGTTCAATCCAAAAGGTCTACTACTATTAACCTCTATGCCTTCTTCGGCACACGGAATCCCGATATTTAGGAAAACATTTACGGGGCCTTACACGAAATATCCAATCTAACAAACTGGTTGGCCAAGGCCTGAGCATCCAATACTAATGGCCTCTCCACCGCCGGTAGATATACTAAACTGCTCAAGCTCTCCGCCTTTCGACTCAAGGCATCGGCCACCATATTGGACTTCTTGGGATGGTATAGAATGGTGATATCATGGTCCTTAAGCAACTCTAGCCATCTCCGCTGCCGCAAGTTAAGTTCCTTCTGGTTGAACAGATATTGCAGACTCCGGTGGTCGGTATAGACCTCACAAGGGACACCATACAAATAGTGCCGTCAAATCTTCAAGGTATGAACGATAGCTGCTAACTCAAGGTCGTGGATAGGATAGTTCTTCTCATGTACCTTCAGCTATGTAGACACGTGGGCAATCACCCTACCTTCTTGCATCAACACCGTGCTGAGACCAATACGCGACGCATCACAGTACACATTATAAGACCCCGAACCCATAGGCAACACCAACAGTGGGGCTGTAGTCAAAGTTGTATTGAGGTTTTGAAAGCTCTCCTCACACTCCTTGATCCACCTAAATGGAGCACCCTTTTGGGTCAATCTCGTCATATGTGCAACAATAGATGAGAAACCCTCTATGAATCGACGGCAATACCCTGCCAAACATAGAAAACTCTGGATCTCAATAACTGAAAACGGTCTGGGCCAACTCTGCACTACTTCAATCTTCTTCGGATCTACCTTAATCCCTCACTCGACACTACATGACCCAAAAATTCCACCGAATCAAGCCAGAATTCAAACTTTGAAAATTTTCATACATCTTCTTCTCTCTCAAGGTCTGGAGCACGGTCCTCAGGTACTTCTCATGATCCTCCCGACTCCGGGACTACACCAAAATGTCGTCAATAAACACAATAATGAATGAGTCAAGATAAGGCGTGAATACACTATTCATCAAGTGCATGAATGTTGCTGGGGCGTTGGTCAGCCAAAATGACATCACAAGGAACTTGTAATGACCATACCGAGTCCTGAAGGCAGTCTTTGGGATATCTGGCTCTTGAATCTTCAACTGATGATAGTCTGAATGCAAGTCAATCTAGAAGAACACTCTGGCACCCTGTAGCTGATCAAATAGGTCATCAATGCGTGGGAATTGATACATGTTCTTCACTGTAACCTTGTTTAACTGTCGACAATCAATATACATGCGCATAAAACCATCCTTCCTCTTTTCAAATAAGATCGGTACACCCCCAAGGTGATACACTGTGCTGAATGAAACCCTTATCAAGCAACTCCTGCAACTGCTCCTTTAAGTCTTTCAACTCTGCTGGGGCCATCCGATATGGTTGAATAGAAATGGGCCGAGTGCCCGGTAACTGTTGATACCCAATTTTGTCCTCATAATTTTCCAAATAGTATATATATTTTTAAGATGTCATTTTGCATTATCATTTAATTTATAAGAATTATACATATATTTTCCATAATGTTCAGCAATATTTTAGAGCTTTAAAATCAATTTCCGTGCATTTAAATTACTTAAATGTTTATTAATTATCCCTTCAGATTATGCATGATGACTTAATCATCTGAATCTGTTATGTTTACCAACATACATGCTTTAAATATTTTTTACATAATTGCATTCATATTTTAAAACTATTTACATAATTTTGTATCAATAACCTATATTCTACATATAATTGGATTCATTATATTATTTATACTAAAATATCATTTCTTATATTTTTATATATTAATCTATTATTTTTAAGTATTTTACTGCATAAATAATATTTTTTTTTATCATTTATTAATTATTTTTATAATTAGTTTTTTTATACATTTCATGTATTTAAGTTATAGCCCATTTGTAAGACAATTTCGGACCAAACTTTTGGCCACAATCCTTAGCCCAACAGCCCCCAGCCCAAGCCAAACAACCATTTTACTAAACTCGGTCGGTACCCATCTCCAAGACCTGCCCCGTTCAAGTTTTAATCCTGGCCATTGATCTCTCAATATCAACGACCCTCGTTCATTCCCCCTTTTTAATTAACCTAACCCCCAAACCCTAATCCTTATTTCCCACCTACAGCCGCCTCTATTCTCTCATCTCTCCACCAACCTCTGATAAACCCTAGCTGCCATGTCCCCACTTTTCTCCGATTCCAACTCAAACATGGTGTCCATGGTGTTACTTAGTTCTTTCCATATTTTTGGCAAGAAGTACTTCTCAAAACGGGACCGATTTATCTTTATTTGGTAAAGATCCAGACAACCTTTTGTCTATATACACGCTACAGTGAACGATTCTAGCATTATTGGTTCGCTTCAAGGCCGTTGGACCCAACTAGGGTTTGAGATTTTCCTTTTTCCTTACTGATTTTTGATTGCATGTGATATTCTTTCCTTTCTTGTGTTTGACTGATGATTTTTCCTTGCTTGTGTGTTTAATTTTGCTACTATATAAACCCCTCCCTAATCCCTTTTGAAAGACCGAAGGTTTCACTGCTATTGCTCTCAATATACCTTCTTCATTCGTTTATCTTCTTTGAAACCCTTGGCTCTTTGTCCGGCTGAAAGCCAAGGCCATATTATTATCAACCTTCTCCGGTGCAAGCACTGCTCGGGGCCCTTACGATGCTCTTGTAAACTCTGAAGCATCGGAGATTTGGGGTTCTTGCTACCAGTATTCAAAAATCCTTATTCTTTTGCCCGTCTAATTTTGCGACTGGTTAGTTCCTTTAACTCTTGCAATGTTCAATATTTTTTCTTCTGTATATCTCTGT
This sequence comes from Nicotiana otophora, assembly GCA_000715115.1. NCBI lineage: Eukaryota > Viridiplantae > Streptophyta > Magnoliopsida > Solanales > Solanaceae > Nicotiana > Nicotiana otophora. Next base: position 16,276 of record AWOL01S0015427.1, on the reverse strand, counting down.
GTTCTAGATATTAAGGACGTTGTAAATTTTGTGAGCATGATTTAGTTCCTTTGTTAGTTGTGAATCCTTGATACTGCACTGCTAGGATACTCCCAGTCATTCTGTATTCTTTGATAGTTGAACGCATTTTAGTACATGTGATAGATTCCAGTTTGTTCTTAGTTTGTGTTAGGCTTATATGTGTTCTTCACTATATCCTGCACTTCTATGTTGGATTTCCTTGTTTTCCTCTGGAATCAGTTCCATACCTCTGTGTGTTTTTTTATCTGAACATATTTGAGTTTTGAGTTTCAATGCATGCCTATTGTAGATGTTCTTTTAATGAAACTAACTACCTGTTGTTAGTTATAGAATCCTTTTCATGCCTTGCTTTGGGTACTATACTAAAACTCTTATGAAACCATTCCTTTGCTTTGAATGAATTACTGAGTCTTGTGTTTAATCGATTGTTCTTTGAAAACTGGTCACGACTATATGGATCTCATATTGTCTTAAGATCTAGCCTAAACACATTTCCTTGCTATTTGTAATCCTGATCTTTAGCATCATCTAAGACTTTAGGGTAAATGTCACATTTTCTCTCTTATGTATGGTCAACTGACATATTAATGTGTAGCTAATCTGCCTTTCACATGCCATAAGTTTGTGTAAAGCCTTTGTACTACGATCTATCCCCACCATGTTAAGTTTCATGATATTGACCAAGCTATCCTACTAGTATGTTGATATGCTGTGTGAGACCTTAATAGAATTGTCATGCTAGAACTTTCATTGTACCAGATAGACATTTGAAATTCTTTAGGTTAGTGCCCTATCCTGGACTTGTTTAGCATTATGCACTCTGATATGTTTATCTTATAACATCAGAAAACCTGATTCCCCTAACTCTCTCAATATGTTCTTCTACTCAATATGTTATCTCCTGCTAATTGATCGAGTCTGGAATATCAGTATTTTTATATCAACTTACCATGAGGAATCTAAGCATTATTGATCCTCTTAACTTGCATGTTCTTTGTTTAATCAATCCTGCTATGTTTGCTTCTAAAATACAAAATGCATTTCTTCAAATTCTGTCACTTATTCGTTGCTAGTACGTCCAGAATTCTTTAAGTGATTGCTAGGTGTATTTGTTAACTCGCAATTGTTTGGTAAGTTAGACTCCATCTAGGTTCTAACATGGATCCAAAACCTGGATTTGGACTGTGCAATTGATACTCTCCAGTGCTTGAGCTGAGTTTGCATCTGGGCTTGCTATTCGTAGAAAAGTGAGCTTGTGGAGAGCCCATGCAATATTGGTTTATTTTTTACTTTTGGGCCTGCTTTTGGCCTGCAGTTTTCCGTGTGTAATATTTATACTTATGTTCATTAATTGGGCCTGTAATAATTTGTAAACAAACAATTGGGGTGTTAGTGAATGGGGGAAACGGGTATGTTCTGATTTTTGCATAAAAGGGCAGAAAACATGCCTATAGGGTCTATGTGATCTCTTTGTTACTCCAGATAACATGCCAAATCTGCTATCTATTTTTATGTATTGTGCAATAGTAGAACTCATGCCTATAGGAAATCACACTCTCACTTAACCTGTTTTACTATCAGACGCATAGGTTTAAGTACCTTGCTTGTTCCCGTGTTTACTGTCATGCGTTATTAGAAAACATGCCTATAGGAATCAGGTGTCCACTCCTTCAATTTGTGCTACTACAGTGTATTTACTAGATAACATACATGTAGGATTATATTAACTTATGATCCTCATCTAGATATCATGTCTATAGGACCTTAATTGATTAATTAGCTATTGTTATTGGTGTTTCCATCATATTGCTCGCCTAGAAAACATGCCTATAGGAATCAGGTGTCCACTCCTTCAATTTGTGCTACTACAGTGTATTTACTAGATAACATACATGTAGGATTATATTAACTTATGATCCTCATCTAGATATCATGTCTATAGGACCTTAATTGATTAATTAGCTATTGTTATTGGTGTTTCCATCATATTGCTCGCCTAGAAAACATGCCTATATGGATGAAGTGTTATAAAACCAGTTTCAATTGCCAACTCTTAGAAATCCTACCTATAGGATACTGTTACTCGCCTAGAAAAGTATGCCAGTAAAATCAAACGCGGATAATTTTAAGATTTCAAATGGTTTTATTGCCTCATTGCGCAAACAATTTAGAGATCATGCCTATAGGATTTATAATAACTATAATCTGCAGATTCGTTGTTCTAAAACAACAGCACTGCCTGTACGCTTGGAAATCAGAATTATAGAAACCATGCTTATTGGACTTAACGGCTCTAATACGTCTTATCTCTGAAATTGTATGCTGCCTAATCTGCTCGCATGCATTCGTTATTAAAATGTGGAGGCTAACTTGTTCCTTTAACTATCTTTACATGAAGTCCTATTTGTTTTGAATGCCGCCTAGTTTTATAATGTTTTGAGCAACTAAGTAAAGTCTAGAACCACTCAAATAGTAGGTCCAAGGCCTCCTGGACCATAGGAATGGGACGGGTAGTGCACGCATACGACGCGACCTAGAATTGAATTAGAACGCTCTAGTTAAACAGCTTTAACATAGTAATCCGGTAGCAGGAGATGATAGTCTGCGCCCGCTGAATAATATGAGCAACTCCTATCTAAAAGGAGTTGCGAAGTATTATTTATGTTGCACGGGGTGATATTTTAGGCTAAAAAACTTAGGACCCCCATTTTCCTTTATACACTTAGTCATCTAATATAGAACGTTATAGTTGTATTCTTGTAGTCCTTAAGATTTGTACCAATTCTTATTGTGTTATAATGAAACTCTTTGACCTTTTATTCTCTTTGTTTATTTGATCATCTCGCCTAATTATAATCCACATAATCTTATGTTCGACCGGGACCCACAATTGTGGATCTCAGAGAGTGCCTAACACCTTCTCTTTGAGGTAATTTGAGCCTTACCCGATCTTTGGTGGCATTGACTAGTCAAATAGAGTTATCTTCATAATAGGTGCCCTAACACACCTTAAACACCATTAGGTGGCGACTCTTCTCTTTACTTTCATTTGAAAGAGTTGTCACACATCGAAACCTGCTTTCGCGAGAAAAAGGGACGCGATAGCATGGCGACTCTGCTGGGGATACACTTAGGCTCTTACCATAATGAACTAGACTTACGTGTATTACTTTCTTTATTACATGCACATCCCGTCTTCATCTTTATTTGTTTAAATTTGCTATTACATACATATCCCTTCCCCTGTTAACTTTTATTTGTTTAAATTTGTTATGACATGCACATCCCTTCCCTATCCAACTTTATTTGTGTAAATTTGTTATGACATGCACATCCCTTCCCCGTTCACATTTATTGGTTTAAATCTATTATGACATGCACATCCCTTTCCCGTTCACCTTTATTTTCTATGACCACTCTTCATTTCATCTTGTCTAAGACTGCCATATCATTCCTCTCCCATCCCTATTCCCATATCTGCTTTATTACATTCTTGCATGTATTCCACAGACTAAACTGACTCCTTTTTGTCTTTCCTTTCTATATTTCCTATGTTTACCCTACTATTGTATTTACTGTTTTTACATATTTATCATGCAAATACTTGACAACGTGTTATTATCTCTGCATAAAGCATGCTCCACATCATACTCCACTCGTGCCAATTATCAACATAGGGGCGCTTGATGAGTGTCTGAGCTCTTCCAAAATTACCTTTTTTTAAATCGTAAAGGCTTATTTGCGGTAAATTAGTCAATCAACAGTGCAATCGACGGTGCCGTTCCTTTCCCTCTCAAGTTATCCACTTGGGAGTACCAGTCTAGGCCATTCTAGAAACCTCAGTCCAATATCAAATGTACATGCATCATGTTAAACCTAGTACGGGTTAGAATGTTCCTAACGTAATAGCCCACTAAGATAAGTCTTGTCCAAAGTCTGACAGGATTTCTACAATCCCAAGGGACACTACCATGTTATGTGCATTACTTGGAGAAAATGTGCCAATATATTGATCATTATTGTGTAAGTGGTCGAATCTGGAGGGGGAAAGGGCTAACTTTATTTGTTTGCAGAAAATGAAGCACGAAGTCCCCAAGTTCGGCATGGTCCAAAACATCCCACCTCTGCTACTTGACTGGTGGAAAGACCTTGCGCCTTGCGACAAGAATCATGAGAGAAAGGTACTTGGTCACTTACCATCTTTGCTTAACATCCGACCAACTGGGCCTTGATTGAGGCCGCTACCATGTTCTGGGACGAGAAAAGGGTTGTCTTCCGCTTTGGTGACATAGAAATGACTCCTCTCCTAGAAGAAATAGGAGTCTTTTCTAAGTTGCCGTGGGATAGTCCAGGATTACTAGTGCCAGAGAATCGCACCCCTCGCGGGTTTCTAAAGATGCTAGGTTTTAAGAAAAATGATGAGTTTCTTTGTTTAAAGAAATCATACATACCATTTGAATTCCATTATGAGTGTTACATGCATAGCAAGTCATATTGCCTTCTTCATGATGAACTCGCCATTACTTCCTTGGGTTGGACGCACTGCCGGGTTTATGTGTTCATCGTCTGCTTCTTGGGGTTGTTGATATTTCCAATGAAAGGGGGAAGGATTCATACCTATTTAGCCATGGTCGCCAGGACTTTGATGGAGGGCATCGAGGGACAAACTTATACCATCATCCCCACGATCCTAGCCAAAATGTACCACACTCTAGATTGGTGCAAACAAGAATTCGGACACTTCAAAGTTGTAATCTGTTACTACTAGTCTGGTTGTTGGAACACTTTCAGAGGGGAGAATATCGTCAAGAGCTTCTGCGACGGCGTTGAATGATTACATAGCTTACCATCACCCAAAGAAGATGACATTTATTCTAGACAGGTTTGCACAGCCTGGAAATGTTGTAAGTTGGATGCGTTTCTTTAATAATCTAACAGACAAGCAGGTACATTGGATGTTTGAATAGTTTCCTAGCGGTGAGTTCAACATCAGGTTGAGAGAGACTACCCATTTGGTACTGATTAGGTTGAGAGGCATCTATCATTATGCTCCCATAAGGGCAATGAGACAAGAGGGAAGAAAATAGGTCATACCTCGGGTTTCCAACCTGGTCCAGTACAAGGCAGATTTCAAAAGAGACGTCATTCCATTCAAATTCGAGGCACAACATATGTGGAAGCAGAAGATCATTGTGGAAAAGGAAACTATTGAGCCAGACAGGTATCATGCCGTTCATGTGTACTTCTACCCATCATATTTGGTAGGCGATATAGCAGGAGACGTCAAGCCGAGAGTAAATCTGAAGAACATGATCATAGATAATGTTGTTGAGGCACAAGTCAAGTATAGGAGGCTACGCAAAAGGGTTTTATGTCTAAAGCTAGATATCTGGAACAACATAAAATGGACATGGAGGCAATTAATGAATGGAAGGAAATTGCCACTAAGTCCACCGAGAGATTGAAATATCTAGAACAAGGATTGATGGAGCTTGAGGGAAAGATGAGAAAGATGCTTGCGGATTGTCAAAACACGGATGACAGTGAAGGAGGGAATCTAGAAAAGCCTTATTTATTATTGTATATGCGCGACTTGGGGAACTTGATTGATGAAGTCAAAAGAGCCAAGCACGGAGAAGGTCCTTCAAAGACCAAGTAGACTAGCAAATAATGTTCTTTATTGTTTTCTAGCTTATTTTTAGATTTTAATTGTAATAAGGCTAAATTCCATTAGTAACTTTATTATTATCGATTTAGTAGGGTTTGGATCATTTTCACATTCATGAAATGACACAATTATTGGCATCATTTTTCTCCAAGTCTATATGTCGCTTAGGCCTACCTCGGGCACAACGAGGTCCCCAAATTAGGACACAAATTGTTACATGATTTTGCAAAACATGTTTAATATTTCAAGCATTCTTTCAATACCCCTTACTAACTTGGGTACCTTTTGCTTTTTCTTTCTTTTGATTATTCCCACTTCTCAAGGTTGGTTCATGCATACTGGCATCGTCTGCATATCACACTAGATCCAGAGGTCCTCCACCCCCGCCTCCACCAAGCGATCCTAAAGGCAAAAGCAAAGGGAAAGGGAAAATGGATGAGTTGAGTGGTATCAGGAAAGACAATGCCACCCTGGCAGAAAATGTCGAAACTTCGGATGGCCGAAGTACTATGGCAGAGAATGAACTAGTCTTACGTCTGGAACAGAAAATCCTGGAGCTACAAGGAACACTTGAGCAGGTCCAAAACTTGGAAAACCTTTATCTCACCCTCAATGTCCCTGATATTAACTAGCAAAATCCAACTACCCAAAACCAAGCACCACCACAAAACACACAAAACCAAACTCCACCGCCAAATCCTCCTACACCACACCAGTATCCCACACCTTCTCAAAACCTTAACCCTTCACCAGTACCTACTCCTCAACAACACCACTATCATCCAACACCATACCTACAAACTACCACTTATCACACTTCCCAGAATGCACCACAACCCATTCCTGATCCCCAAAACTCAACCAATAACCACCCTTATGCCCAGATTCCCGTAGTTCATCAAAGTAATCCCATATACTTGGAAACCTTACCCTATACCACGCAACAAACCCTATGCATACCTAAATCAACCGATAAATACCTGCTCATTAAGAACATGGCGGAAGAACTCAAGAAGCTCACGGTTAGAGTTCAGAGTGTCGAAGGAGGTAAAGGAATTAAAAGTGCATCTGAGGACATATTGTGACAAACTTGTAGGAGTGGGCAAAGATGAATGAATCCGTATGAAACTGTTCATGCGAAGCCTCAGAGGAGATGCGTTATCTTGGTATATCAGCCAGAACCCGAAGAAGTGGGTTAATTGGGTAAGCATGGCATCATATTTCATGGACAGATTGGTTCAACATATAAAATGGACCAGACGGTTTCTACATTCAAAACCTCAAGAAACAACAAACAAAAAGCTTTCGCGAATATGCTACTCAGTGGAGATCTGAAGCAATAAAAGTAAGGCCAGCACTTGAAGAAGAACAAATGAGTAAGTTCCTCGTCAGAGCTCAAGACCCACAGTACTATGAAAGGCTTATGGTTATTGAAACCACAAATTCTCCGACATTATCAAGCTGGGAGAAAAAATAGAAGAAAGGATTAAGAGTGGGATGGTGACAAATTTTGAGGCACTGCGGGCCACGAATAAAGCATTGCAATCGGGAGGTATTTCAAAGAAGAAAGAAGTGGGAGTCGTAATGGTGGCCCAGGGTCCTAAATTTCCTCTCCCATAACAAACACCTCCACCTACATACCAAATGCCTCCACCCACACACCAGCCTTCACCCCCTAGATACCAACAACATGATACCCCGCCTATAACACTCAACCCGCATATTACCACTCACCACCACCCGCCCGCCAAAACTACCAAAAACCATGACCAAACTTCGACCGCAGACTACCTAGACAATACACTCCAATTGCTGAACCATAGACCAACTATACGAGAAACTAAAAGTTGCTGGTTATGTCACTCCCATTCCTGCCATTGCTATGGAGCATTCTTCTCAGTGTCTTAACCCCAACAAAGCATGTGCCTATCATTCAGGCATGAAGGTTATACCATTGATGAGTGTCGCACACTGAAAGACAAGATTCAGACACTGATCGACACTAAGGTCATGCAGGCAAAAGAAGTTGCACCAAATATTCGTAACAATTCTCTCCCGGATAACAGAGGTGAGGGAGTGAATTTGATACAGAACGACGAGGAATGGGATCCGAAGGGGTCAATTGGACTCATTCGGAAGGGGGATGATCCTAAAACATCTCCGATCTCCCTCACACACGTTGTGGTACAAACCCATGCACCATTTGAAGTTGAGAGAACTACACCTTTCACTATGATGGTAGCCCCCACGCCATCTTACAAGTTTGATGCTATCCCATGGGATTATGTTGCGAAAGCAAAGAGAAAAGCAAAAGAAAAAATGGAGGAAACAGGTGCGGTGCAAGGCATGACTAGAACTGGCAGAGTCTATACACCTGAGCACCTGGGAAGAATAAGGAAAGAAGCTGCATCTAAGCTGCCTGTTGTTGAGACTGACCCTGATGACCTTTGGAGAAAGGTACAAGCAAGGGAATACTCTATTGTCGATCATCTAAACAAAACTCCCGCTTAGATATCCATCTTGTCACTGCTGCAAAACTCTGAGACACGCAGGAATGCCTTGATGAAAGTGCTGAGTGAACCTTATGTACCCACCAATATCACTAGTGGGGAGATGGCCAACATGGAGAGCCACAAAATCACCTTTCATGAGGATGAATTACCACCAAAAGGACTAAGTCACAACAGGGCACTACACATCACAGTGCAATTTGAGGATAAGTTCATCGCCAGGGTGCTGATAGATGGGGGTGCAAGTCTCAATATATGCCCACTGACTACTCTAAAAAGGTTGGGTAAAGGCCTGCACGAGATATGGATGGGAAGTATAAATGTAAAGGCATTTGATGTATCCCAAAGATATCAGAGAAATCAACCTCATCCCACAGATGGGCCCAACCTGGTTTGATGTTTAGTTTCAAGTGCTGGATATATCTGCTACCTATAATCTATTGTTGGGACGACCCTGGATACATCCCACTGGGGAAGTGGCTTCTACTATACATTAGGCTGTGAAGTTTGAGTGGAACCATCAGGAGATGATTATCCATGGTGATAGAAGTAACCCTATTTATACCAATCAGACCGTTTCAATCATCGAGAATATGAAGAAGCTAGGTGGAGAAACGTACCATCGCATTGAGCGATTCAACTAAATTGAAAAAGATCGATAGTGGAGTAACAAGATAGAAAGCATATTACTATGGACAAGATATGAACCTGGCAAGAGTCTCGGCAAAAACCTCCAAGGGATTACCAAACCCGTACAACCGCAGCATCATGGCACAACTTTTGGGCTCGGATATGAATATACTTGGCAAGAGTACCGGGATTGGTCGCCGCCATGGCGTGGTCCTTATCCGCTGGACAACCAGTACCACCTCTGCACCAGACATTTTATCAAGATGACATGATGTGGGGATCTGAGAAAGATGAAGTCTTAGCTGGCATGAGGAAACTATTTCTGGATGAAAAAGATATGGATTGCAGTGCGATAGTTGAGGATGAGGAGGAGGAAGACCTTACCATTCAGACCATGGGGAAATGAGTTGTTCTAAAAAATTGGACTGCTGCACCATCCCGGGCCCATCGAGTTCCTGGGTAGCCTGGCAATTAGCATCAATTATTTTTTTCCAAATAGTTTTTGAGCATTTTAGACATTATCAATATTTTATTTTGAAATAATTGGTCGAGTCATCGAGCCGCACTTGTTGACGTTTCCAAATTTTATTAATGCATTACTACTTTTCGTATTTATTATTATTCTCTACATTTTCTTCCTCTCTTTACAGCATCATTATTACCTATCACGATGAACCTGCAACTGTGACATGTAATAATACAACGCAACACAAGGATAGTGATTCGGAGGATCTGGAAGATAATACAATACCCAAGGAAATAGTCAGAGAAGTGGAAAACTTTGAAAACAAACCAAAGTCTAATTTGGATGAAACTGAGGCAGTTAACTTAGGGGATTCTGAAATGGTCAAGGAAACACGCATAAGCATTCACCTATGGCCGTCAGAGAAGGAAGAGTACGTCAGATTCCTAAAGGAATATGAAGATATCTTTGTATGGTCCTACGACGATATGACTGGTTTGAGCACATCCATAGTGGCTCACAAGCTACCCACTAATCCTACATCTCCACCGGTAAAATAGAAGCTCAGAAAGTTCAAGCCGGTATGAGTTTGAAGATAAAAGAGGAAGTCACTAAGTAGCTCAAAGCCAAGGTTCTTAGAGTAGTTGAATACCCAACCTGGTCAGTCAACATTGTGTCAGTTCCAAAGAAAGATGGGAAAGTCAGAGTATGTGTTGATTACCGAGATCTAAACAGGGCAAGTCCCAAAGATGATTTCCCGCTGCCTAATATACAAATACTGATCGACAATTATGCCAAGCATGAACTCCAATCCTTTGTGGATTGCTTCGCGGGATATCATCAAATCTGGATGGATGAAGAGGATGCTGAAAAGACAGCCTTTATCATACCACTGGGAATATGCTGCTACAAAATGATGCCATTTGGTTTGAAGAATGCTGGAGCCACCAACATGAGATCCATTACAACCATTTTCCACGACATGATACAAAAGAAATTAGAGGTGTACGTGGATGACGTTATCATCAAATCCAAAAAGCATACAGATCACATAGCATACTTGAAGAAATTCTTTGATCGGCTTCATAGGTACAATCTGAAACTGAATCCTGTAAAATGTACCTTCGGAGTCCCTGCTGGAAAATTGTTAGGATTCATCGTCAGTCGCCGATAGATTGAACTAGACCAATCAAAAGTCAAAGTTATCCAAGACTTGACACTTTCGAAGAATAACAAAGATATGATGAGCTTTTTAGGGCACCTCAATTACATCACCCATTTCATAGCACAATCAACTGTGATATGTGAGCCGATCTTCAGGATGCTGAGGAAAGATGCTGCAACAAGCTGGACTGAAGAATGCTAGAAAGCCTTCAACAAAATCAAGGAGTATTTATCTAAACCACTTGTTTTGGTCCCACCAGAACCATGAAGACCTCGGTTTCTTTATTTGTCCATATTGATGGAGCTTTTGGCTGCATTCCAGGACAACATGATGAAACTAGAAGAAAGGAGCAGGCGATATATTATCTGAGCAAGAAATTCACACCCTATGAAGCCCGGTACTCTTTGCTGGAATGTACCTGCTGTGCTTTGACATGGACAGCTCAGAAGATGAGGCATTATTTCTGTGCATACACTACATATCTTATATCAAGGATAGACCCGCTAAAATACATTTTTCAGAAACCCATGCCTACGAGTAAGCTAGCAAAGTGGCAAATATTGCTGAGTGAGTTTGACATCGTCTATGTAACTCAAAGGCCATCAAAGGGCAGGCATTAGCGGATCATTTGGCAGAAAATCCCATAGACGAAGAATACGAACAATTGAAAATGTATTTTCCCGATTATGAGGTATCGTTCGTGGGAAAAGATATAACCGAAGCATATGATGATTGGAGAATGTTCTTCGATGGAGCAGAAAACTTCAAAGGAGTAAGTATTAGAGCTTTCTTGGTATTAGAGACCGGACAACACTATCCAGTATCCTCAATACTCAGGTTTCCATGCACCAACAATATGGCAGAGTATGAGGCATGCATTTTCGGACTCCGGTTGGCCATTGACATGAATGTTCAGGAGCTGCTGGTAATCGGAGATTCATACCTTTTGGTGCACCAGGTTCTAGGAGAATGGGCCACAAAAAACATCAAAATATTGCCATATTTGCATTGTGTACAAGAGCTGATCAAGAGATTCACAAATATAGACATCAAACATGTTCCGAGAATTCAGAATGAGTTCGCAGATGCATTGGCCACTTTATCTTCCACGATAAAACTCCCTGACAAGAACTTCATTGATCTCATCCCAATAGGAATTCATAAATAGCCAGCTTATTGTGCTCATGTTGAATAAGAGAGTGATGGAAATCCGTGGTTCCACGACATCAAGGAATATTTGGCAAAGGGATAGTATCTAGAGAACGCAACCCATACTCAGAAGCACACACTTCGAAGATTAGCCAACCACTTCTTTCAAAGAAGAGGAATTTTGTAAAGAATGACTCCAGACCTGGGATTATTACGGTGTGTCGACGCCAAGGATGCATCCAGATTGCTCGAGGAAATACATGCCGGAACCTGCGGGCCGCACATGAACGGGTCCACCTTAGCCAAAAAGATACTAAGATCGGTGTATTTCTGGATGACTATGGAAACAGACTGCATCAAGTATGTTTAGATGTGCCACCATTGCCAGATACATGCTGACATGATACAGGTACCACCGAATGAACTTAATACAACAAGTTCACCTTGGCCTTTCGCGGCCTGGGGTATGGATGTTATCGGCCCGATCGAGCCCGCCGCTTCAAATGACCATAGATTCATTCTAGTGGCCATAGACTACTTCACAAAATGGGTTGAAGCCGCATCTTACAAAGCTGTAACTAAGAAGATCATAGAAGATTTTGTTTGGGACCGCATTGTTTGTCGGTTCAGAGTACCAGACTCAGTCATCACCAATAACGCCGCCAATCTCAGTAGTGATGTAATGAAGGCCATGTGTGAAACCTTCAATATCAAGCATAAGAACTCCATAGCGTGCAGGCCACAAATAAATGGAGCCGTAGAAGCTGCAACAAGAACATCAAGAAGATACTGAGGGAAATGGTAGATAATTACAAACAATGGCATGAGAAGCTGCCATTTGCTCTGCTCGGGTATCGTACCACGGTTCATACATCAATTGGGGCAACTCCCTACTTATTGGTTTATGGTACTGAAGCGGTTATTCCTGCCGAAGTAAAGATCCCTTCTTTAAGAATCATACAAGAAGATGAGCTCAGCAATGCAGAATGGGTACAAAGCCGATACGAGAAACTATCTCTCATTGATGGAAATAGAATGAATGTGGTATGTCATGGTCAACTCTACCAGAATAGAATGACAAGAGCTTTCAAAAAAAAGGTCAGACCAAGTCAATTCACACTAGAGCAATTCGTGCTAAAGTGGATCTTCCCTCATCAGGATGAATCCAAGGGAAAGTTCTCACCCAATTGGCAAGGTCCCTACATGGTTCATCGATTACTAACAGGAGGAGCACTCATACTTGGAGAAATGGACGGGGAGATTTGGCCAAAACATATCAACTCAGACGCAGTCAAGAGATACTATGTTTAGGATTGTTTACATTTGTGCATTTGATGTAACTGAACTATGCTTGACCTGATTCCCATTTAAGAGGGGATACGTAGGCAGCCCCGTGGACTCGGTCACACCTTAATAAAATCTTCATTTTCCCATGTTCAAAAACTGGGGCAAGATCGCAAGTTCAGCCAACTTTGTCATATGTGGAACGACCAAAGAGCATTGTCAGAAGTATGCATTTAAACCGGGGTAGAATGTTGCGGAGGACCCTCAAAATTCTGAAACAAGGAGGTTGCAATGTCTCTAAATGCATCAGAGTCATCGGTTCATCTAAATTATTTGATATCACATACTGCAATGCATTTCAAGCAACTATAGTTTTGCAAATAATTTGTCAAACACACATATATCTTTTGAAAACTTTGTTTCTATGACAGCCAGACGTTACCCAAGGTAACTCAAATAGGATCTCAAGACAAGAGTGAAGTCAAAGCTAAGAAATACTTTACTCTCAAACACATCCAGCTAAGAAATACTTCACTCTCTCACTGTCACTCATCGCTTTTCTTGCATAAGGCTAAGCATTGTCTTTCCTTTGCATGAGACTAAGACTTGTCTCCCTTGCTTTGCTTGAGACTAAACAATATCTCCACTTCTTGCATGAGGCTAAGCATTGCCTCTGTAATTGGATAAGGCTAAGCATTGCCTTTCCCTACATGAGACTAAGCATTGTCTCCCTTTCTTGCATGAGGCTAAGCATTGCCTCTGTAATTGGATAAGGCTAAGCATTGCCTTTCCCTACATGAGACTAAGCATTGTCTCCCTTTCTTGCATGAGGCTAAGCATTGCCTCTGTAATTGCATAAGGCCAAGCACTACTTTTCTTTGTATGAGACTAAGCATTGTCTTCTTTTCTTGCATGAGGCTAAACATTGCCTCTGTAATTGTATAAGGCTAAGCACTGCCTTTCATTTGCATGAGACTAAGCCTTGTATCCCTTCCTTCGCATGCGACTAAGCACTATCTCCACTTCTTGTGTGAGGCTAAGCAGTGCCTCTGTAATTGCATAAGGCTAAGCACTGCCTTTCCATGCATGAGACTAAGCATTGTCTCCCTTCCTTGCATAAGGCTAAGCACTATCTTTCCTCGCATAAGGCTAAGCACTATCTTTCCTCGCATAAGGCTAAGCACTGCCTTTCCATGCACGAGACTAAGCGTTGTCTCTGCTTCCTGCATAAGGCTAAGTATTGCCTTTCATTGCATAGGACTAAATATTGTCTCTACTACATTGCATAAGTCTAAGCACTGCCTTTCCTTGCGTGAGACTAAACACTGTCTATATCCTCTACATAAGGCTAAGCATTGCCTTTTCTTGCATGAGACTAAGCATTGTCTCCCTTCTTCGCATCGGGCTAAAAGCTGCCCTCATCTCATACAAGACTAAGCCTTTTCTTATCCCGTCCTCGCATATAACCAAGCATCACCTGTTTCTTTTATCAAACAATCGATATCTCCATATCTCTGCATCTCATAGACTAAAACATCGCCATTTTTCCCAAGGCGTCATAGTCCGAAGGCACCATCCTCATAGCCGGGAGACACCATTCCATGGCCAGAGGATCTCTCGATACTGCATATCATTATTCCAATGCGTCATAGTCCAGAGGCACCATCCCCATAGCCCAAGGACACCATTTCATGGCATGCGAATCCCTTATCATGCACGTCATGGCCCAGGATGTCATGGTCTAAGGATATCATCCTCACCATCCAAAGACAACCTTCATGGTCCAAAGGGAATTTGCATCATGTTTAAATTGTCTCAATAACCCATATATATTTGCATACACCGTGTTTTAGGTTTTGCAGGTAATTCGGGAGGTAGCCGTTCTAAAACCAGGGGCAATCTTAGCTCCGATTTTCGTTCACAATGTTCACATCCTTCGATCACTTCAAACGTAACTGACTACCAGTAATTGCCTACCTTTTACTCTATGACCGTTCAGATATCTGCCTTGTGATACATCCGTAACGTTTCAAATTTGCATTCATGACTCCACCTAAAATCATCTGTTATTTGCGATAATATCGTTCCCAAAGAAATCTCTTCAAAACGTACAACCACTCTTACAACAACTCCACCGGTTTCGTTCGCCGTTGGATCCAGAACTATATGCGGCCTAATTCCCATAGTACCAGGGATATATAGGCAACTCAGGAACTAAGTTTCGGCCTCCATTTTTAAAATCACATCATTCCCCATTCAACTCGGTCAATATTGGTCATCATTTTCTTTACCCCACAACCCTTTCATCATTCTCGGGTAAAGATGGACAGTTGTTGATATCCAATTTTTTCCTCACAATTTTCCAAATAGTATACATATTTTTAAGATGTCATTTTTCATTATCATTTAACTTATAAGAATTATACATGTATTTTCCATAATTTTCAGCAATTGTTTTAGAGCTTTAAAATCAATTTCCGTGCATTTAAAATGCTTAAAAGTTTATTAATTATCCCTTTAGATTATGCATGATGACTTAATCATCCGAATTTGTTATTTATACTCACATACATGCTTTAAATGTTTTTGTTTACATAATTGCATTCATATTTTAAAGCTATTTACATAATTTTGCATCAATAACCTATATTCTACACATAATTGGATTCATTATATTATTTATAGAAAAATATCATTTCTTATATTTTTATATATTAGGCTATTATTTTTAAGTATTTTACTGCATAAATTACATTATTTTATCATTTATTAATTATTTTTATAATTTTTATTTTTGATAAATTTCATGTATTTAAATTATAGCCCATTTTTAAGACAAATTTGGACCAAAAGTTTGGCCCAAATCCTTACCCCAACAGCCCCCAGTCCAAGCCAAACAACCCTTTATTAAACCCGGTTGGTACCCATCTTCATGACCCGCCCCGTTCAATTTTTAATCCTGGCCGTTGATCTCTCAAGATCAACAACCCACGTTCATTCTCCCTTTTAATTAACCCAAACCCTAATCCTTATTTCCCACCTACAGCCACCTCTATTCTCTCATCTCTCCACCCACCTCTGATAAACCATATCCGCCATGTCCCCAATCCTCTCCGCTTCCAACCCAAACACGGAATCAATCCATGATTTATGTTACACCCTATATTTTCGTACGTAAAAATACATCGTAAGCAAACTAATGTAGGACCAAAAATGAGATAATATTTAAAAGTATATAAAGTAAGTTAATCATGTTACCTCTGAGGTTACAAATATTGAAGATCATGAACAACAAGTACAAAGAGGGTTGGACAGTTCAGAAGCTAAAGCAATTGAAGAAAATAATGTTTCGTCGAAAGTCGACAAGTTGGGAATGTTATAACATG
>AWOL01S0015423.1:70939-87388 GCA_000715115.1 Nicotiana otophora | reverse complement strand
CAGAGTCCCTTAGTCGCAATTTGGTACGCCAGGTTAGGTGAGGCACCAGGTGCTGGTCCCGCTTCTAGGTTTGGGGCATGACAGGTTGGCTCCATACTGCTATTGTTGAGGGATGTGTCATTCGATTGATGTTGAACTTATTCGCGTTCTGATATGATCTGTGAGTTACTCCTTTATGCTACGAGGAGTCGTGATTCATTGGTTATGTGCACAGATAGTGCGGTTCTATTTGAGCTTTATAGCGGAATTTGAGTGTGATGAGTATTTGGGTATTGCACGATCGATTGTGTAATGGTTATGTTTTTTCAGGTTTTGTATGGTATTTTTGTCATTTGCCTCTCCGTCGTTATTAATTTGGAGCAGGGTGGCTCGGGGTATATAATACGAACCTTGTGGTAGAATCGGGTGATGATTCTACGGTGTATGATGAATTTTCAGAGTAGTTTTGTGGCGGTACTTGTTAATGTGGCGGGGCAGTTCTCTCATTTGAGTCATTTTCCATGATTGGGTATATTTGAATTGCTGCGTATTGGTGCACGGATGGCACGGGATATGGATCTGAGTTATATTGGTATGGTATGTCTGTGGAACAGTTATGTTTAGTAATATAAGGTCATTGGACCTGGAATGGGTACTATCAGATTTAATTTTGGTATATTCGGGAGTATAATATTAAGAGTCGGCTCATAAAGTGATTATGGTTCCGGTTGGGGAGAGAGATCTCCATGACTTGTTGGTCTGATAAGCGGTTACGATATTCTGCATGTTTCTTTTATTATCAACAGTGTACGAAGGTTTTGGGATAAAGTTTGGTTCGATATGGGTTTAATACTAGTATGTGGGTGGTTTTGGAGTAGTCACTGCGATCAGGAATGGTGCTACGAGCATGCGAGTTGTGTAATATGTTGGTTGATTATATCCGGGGTTATAGTTATAGCTTGATGCAACTTGTTCGGACTTATACGGTGTGTAAATGTAAGATTTGTATCTTAAAAGAAATTCTAAAGGTTAGAAATTAAACTCCAAGGTTTATGGGTTAAGGTTAAATTAATGATTTTCAGTTGTATTGTGTAGTCAAGCATATGTGGAATAGGGTGACGTGGGTTCACCCCCGAGTACGTGTGTGGCAAGATGGAACAGTGATTTGATGGCTTGGAAACAACTCTTGGCACGTTCGAGGACGAACGTATGTTTAAGTGCGGGGAGAACTAACGATCCGGCCGGTCGTTTTGAGAATTATAACCCCGTTTCCCCATTTACTGCTCAAATTGTACTTTAAAGTTGTTTTTTGAATTATCGGGGCAATTGATTCGGGTCCGGTGAGGTTTTTGGAATGAATTGGAACACTTAGTTCCAAGTTGTAAAGCTTAAGTTAAAATAGTGATCGGATGCGGACTTTTGGATAAACGACCTCGGATTTGAATTTTAATGATTCCAATAGCTCTGTATGGTGATTTTGGACTTTGTAGCGTGTTCGGAAAATTATTTGGATGTACGTAGTGGAATTAGGCTTGAAATGCCGAAAGATGAATTTTTGGGAAGTTTGACCGGGGGGGTGACTTTTTGATGTCGAGGTCGAAATCTGATTCTGGAAATTGGAAAAGGTCCGTAATGAAATGTGACTTGTGTGTAAAATTTGAGGTCAATCGGCCGTGATTTGATGTGTTTCGGCGCAAGTTATAGAATTTGAAGTTTCAAAGTTCAATCATTTCGAATTGAGGTGTAATTCATCGTTTCGATGTTGTTAGATGTGCTTTGAAGCCTCGAGTAGGTCCGTGTTATGTTATGGGACTTGTTGGTATGTTCGAATGGGATCCCGAGGGGATCGGGTGAGATTCAGATGGTTAACGGATCAAATTTGGACTTAAGGAGGGTTCCGAGTTCTTTTCTCATTTTGGACATTGTGGAGCTCAGTTTGGGCGATTTTGGAGAGGAAACTTTCCACACAACTTGGGGTAAGTGTTCTTAACTCCCTTGTGATTATATTCCATGAATTAATCTTCATTTTTGGTGTAAGATTATTGAAATTTCAAGAGAAATAGAAGGAAATTTCTATAATGTCACAAAACGAATTTTTCAAGTTTGAATACGGATTTGGAGTCGGATTTGAGTGAAATTAGTATGGTTGAACTTGTAATTTGATGGGTTATCATATTTTGTAAGTTTCACCGGATTTCCAGACATGGGCCCCATGGGTGATTTTTGGGGGGTAATTTCGGATCTTTGGAAAATATTAGTATTTTGATACGCGCAGAATGGAATTTCTGGAGCATTGCTTAGCTTGCTCGACATTGGATTTGGCTTGTTTGAGGTAAGTAACTCTTCTAATCTTGGAATTGAGGGTATGAACTATGAATATATGTATTTCGTGAATTGTTGGGAGGTGACGCACATGCTAGGTGACGGGCGTGTGGGCGTGCACTATAAAAATTTTGACATAATTGTTTCTGTGGAATTTTGTAGTTAAATGATCTTGGCATTTTCCATGCGATTTTATGAGTTATAGAAATTGAGCTGAAAAGCATATTAAAAATCATGTTGAGGCTATGTGCTAGTATTATTGGGACCCAAAGAGGTCATATTGTTGTGAAATATTTATTTTAAAATAAAAATTCATACTCAGTCATATTCATTTCATTGCATATCATATATCAGTCCCTGTTGTTATTTATTGATACATCATATCATCATTTTGGGCAATTCTCATGACATTGTGAGCCCATGAAAGAGAGACTGGAAAGATTGATGACTGAGGGAGGCCGAAGGCCTGATTGTGAGGATATTTTTGTGATCGGGCTGCACGCCGCAGTAGGCCATGTTGGCTTTATATAAATTATATTATTGCATGTGAGTTGGCCGTATAGCACGTGAGTTGGCCGTGCGGATCCAGATATTATTATAGCACGTGAGTTGGCCGTGTGGATCAAGATATTATTATAGCACGTGAGTTGGCCGTGCGGATCCAGATATTATTATAGCACGTAAGTCGGCCGTGCGGATTCAGATATTATTATAGCACGTGAGTTGGCCGTGCGGATCCAGCTATGATATTATAGCACGTGAGTTGTCCATGCTTATAGCGCTTGGACTGTAGGATCCCCTCATGAGTCTGTACACCCCCAGTGAGCACAGTCGACTATAAAAAGGGATCGGGCTGCACGCCGCAGCAGGTATTGTATAGCGCTGAGTGATTGAGTGTGCTGAGCATAGTGAGAGAAAATGCGAGACAGTGAGATTGAGTACTCTGAGAGTGTGAGTACATGAGTACAATCTCTGAGATACACTGCATTGACAAGCACACATGACATATATGCATAGAGATGTATTTTTCTCATGTTGTACGGTATCACATTATTCATGATTTCTCACACATATTGACAGATGGGCATAGTGATGCATTTGTTTTACAATGGTTGTCTAAAAAGAAAATGAGATATCTTATCTATTATTGAAAGGATTTTGGAAAATTTTCTGTTTTCAAACTTATTCACATTTTTGGTAACTTTGGAAAAAGATTTGGATTTTCACTGATGTACTTGAAAGGAAGAATTATTATTGCTGAAATCATGATGCGGCTGAGCATTTTATCTCTGAGTTACTTCGGGTATTATTTGCTTTATGTCGTTATTAACTGTTGTGGATTAGTGGATTTGGACCTGACCTTGGTAGAAGCTCGTCACTACTTTCAACCTAAGGCTAGGTTTGTTACTTACTCGGTACATGGGGTCGGTTGTACTGATACTATACTTCTGCACATTGCGTGCAGATGTTGACTGATGTTGTTGCTGTGCTCGATGGTTGCGGGATTTGAAGATGTACCTGCGTTCCTGTTGTAGCTGCCTCTTGTTCATGGTAGCCTTAAATTATAAAAGCTCTATTTATGTACTATTCAAACAGACTATGTATTTATTGCATTTCCACTTTTTATACTCTATTCCTAGAAGCTCATGATTTGTACTACCAGTTCTTCGAGAATGTATAAGGTTAAGATAATTATTTACTTAAATTGCTTTAATAATTGTTATTGAAATTGGATAATTGAAAGTTGGCTTACCTAGCGGGTTGGGTTAGGTGCCATCACGATTAGTTTGATTTTGGGTCGTGACAGCTAAGGGCCTTATTGCTTTTAATATAACTTGTGTTACGTTAAGCGCGTTGCGCATGTACATTATCTCAATGAATAAAAGACTTTTTAAAAAGCGTATATATTATATTACATATTGTGTTTGATTTATAAAATAAAGTATTTATTCCTAAAAATGATGAATATTTATCATATATTTATCACTCAATAAAAAAAATAAACTACTCTAATAGAAGTTCTCAATCTTCAGTCAGTATATTCATCTAAAATTGTTATAATTTTATTTGATATAAAATATATATAGATTAGTGCTTCACACATATCCTGTTAGTCATTATAAAATTTATAGAAATATCTCTCTTTCTCATCTTTTAAATTTTGAAATTCATTAGGTAATTAAAGTATTCTTAGATACAATTTGTTTTGTTTTACTTTAATAAATAGTAATTATCACGACCCCAAATTCCCTCTGTAGGATGTTGTGATAGCACCAAATCTCTAAGACTAGGTAAGCCTACCAATGCGGAATAAAAATTTAAATCTGAAACAAATAAACTACAATTCAAATAATTTCAACTCCCAAAACCCGGTAGAAATAAGTCACAAGCTTCTAAGAATATATTCGCTATGTCTCTATACATCAGAGTCTAAAGCAAATAAGGAAGACAATATAATAAGATAGAAGGGGACTCTGGAGTCTGCGGTCGTTGGCAGATATACCTCGAAGTCTCCTCGTACAGCTAGTTTACTGATGCCTGGTCTGATAAGGTGTACCTGGATCTGCACAAAAAGATGTGCAGAAGCGTAGTATGAGTACACCACAGCGGTACCCAGTAAGTGCCAAGCTTAACCTCGGTAGAGTAGTAACGAGGTCAGGTCAGGCCCTACTAGAGAATAAATAATGGCATGGTAAAATGTTTAAACAATATAATAAGATAAAATGACAATGAAAATGAATCAAGTAGTATGTCACATTTAATTACACCAAATAATGGCAAATACATACCTCGTGAAAACAAAAAAGAATTCCTTTCAACTTTAAGAAAATCACAACAGTAATGAAAGGCAAACTACGGCCATAAATCAATATCAAGTAGGGCACTCCCGAGATACCGCCTCGTAGTCCCAAATCATAAATAAATTCACAATATCTCATTTCCTTATCTCACCGCGGGAGCCTTCACAATTTATTTTAAAGAAAATAGTTTTCTGAAATAGCATCTCGCGTTTTAGCCATCCGTATCACACCGCATGACTTCTAGTAGTTCCCCCTACTAGACACGCGTATCAAGCCACCTTTATCTCACCGCGTGCGTTTCAATACCCAGACCTTATACCACCGCATGTGTATCAACATCACAATATATCATAATTTGCACCTCAAGAGCTCAAATAATTTAACTTGCCAAAAATACTTCAACAATAATATTTTTCCACAATAAAGAGCTCACGGCTCATGCCAACATAAATTATCAATAATCATTTTTCATAATAAAGAGCTCACGGCTCCATCACAATGAGTACGAAAATCTTACAAAAATATTAATGAATAAGTAATTCAGCAAAATAATATTTCAAAATCTTTAATACGTTGCTTCAATACCAGATTTAAAAATGTCAAATTCTTTATATTAATAATATTTAATTTAGAAAATATCAACTTCAAATAATACACAGAATAAAAGAAAGCAAATTCCAACTAAACAGATAAAACAATCAGCAGGAAAAGGTCAAGCAAATTTAAAGTATATAAATCAAATCAATGATGGAGAATATAACAAGATTTAATAATTTAATTAATATGCAACAGTGATCTGCACAATTTAAAAACATAATCCTTCACATTTAGTCCGTGTACACACTCGTCACCTCGTGTACACGACTTTCATCACATTACAATTAATATCAATCCTAGGCAAACTTTCCCCCACACAAGGTTAGACAAGTCACTTACCTCGACTTGCTCCAATTTAACCAAGTAGTATGCCTTTTCCTCGATTACGAGTCCGACCATACCATTTTCATTCAAATCCGACTCTGAATCGACACTGAAATCTCAAATATTCATTTTTATGAGATTTCTAAAATTTTCCCAAATTTTCATCTCAATACACTAATTAAATGGTGAAAACAAATAATATATTTGTGTATATTGACCAAATCCGAGTTAGAATCACTTACCCAAATGTTTCTCCTTGCAAATCTGCCAAACCTCGCTTCTGCTCAAGCTCAAGTTTGTCAAAAAGGCAACTCGGGATGAAATCCCCAGTTTTATAAACTGCTGAGGCAGCCATCGATCCTAGGTATCGATCATGGCTTCGATCTTTATGGCCCTCGATCCTGGCTTCGGTCATAGCCCTCGAACCTGGGCCTTCGATCCTAGCCTCGGTCATAACCCTCGATTCTAGGCCTCGATCCTGCCCTTCGAGCCTTGCCTTTGATCATAGCTTCGATCCTGGCCTTCGATCATGGACCTCAAGCTGGGCCTTCAATCGTAAGCTTCGTCCCTGGCTTCGACCCTGGCCGTCAACCTCGGCCTTCGACCCTGGGCTTGATTTCTGCATTTACAACAGAAGAAAATTGTAGCAGCTTTTTAAGTCTAACTTTTGATCCGTTAACCATCCGAAACTCACCCGAGGCCCTCGGGACCTCAACCAAATATACCAATAAGTCCTAAAATATCATACGGACTTAGTCGAGTCTTCAAATCACATCCAACAACACTAAAAACAAGAATCACACATAGATTCAAGCCTAATGAACTTTGAAACTTTTAATTTCTACAAACGATGCTAGAACCTATCAAATCAAGTATGATTGACCTCAAATTTTGCCCGCAAGTCATAAATGACATAACGGAGCTATGAAAATTTTCGGAACTCGATTCTGACCCCGATATAAAAAAGTCAACATAACTCAACATCCTGTAACTATTTGAACTTAAACTTTTAATTTTTCATCAAAATTCCATATCCCGGGCTAGGGACCTCGGAATTTGATTTCGGGCATACGCCCAAGTCCCAAATCACGATACGGACCTACATCAACTGTCAAAACACTAATCCGAGTCCGTTTGCTCAAAATGTTGACAATAGTCAATTTAGTTGAGTTTTAAAGCTCTAATTCACATTTTAATCCATTTTTCACATAAAAACTTTCCGAAAACTTTTATGGACTGCGCACGCAAGTCGAGGAATGATAAATAGTGTTTTTGAGGTCTTAGAACACAGAATTAATTATCAAATTTAGAGATGACATTTTGGGTTATCACATTCTCCACCTCTAAAACAAACGTTCGTCCTCGAACGGAGTTAGAAAAAGTACCTGAGCTGCTGAATAAGTGTAGACAATAGCTGCGCATATCATGCTCGGTCTCCCAAGTAGTCTCCTCGACCGGATGACCCCTCTATTGAACCTTCACGTAAGCAATGTTCTTTGACCTTAGCTTTCGAACCTGCCTATCAAAAATAGCCACTGGTTCCTCAACATAAGATAGATCCTTGTCCAACTGAACCGAACTGAAGTCTAGCACATGAGACAGATCGTCGTGATATTTCCGAAGCATAGAAACATGAAATACCGAATGAACTACAGAGAGGCTAGGTGGTAGTGCAAGTCTATAAGCCACCTCTCCAACTCTCTCAAGAATCTCAAAATGCCCAATATACCTAGGGCTCAACTTGCCCTTCTTCCCGAACCTCATCACACCCTTCATAGGCGAATCCCGGAGCAATACCTGATCATCAACCATGAATGCAACATCATGAACCTTCTGATCTGCATAACTCTTTTGTCTAGATTGGGCTGTACGAAGTCGATCCTGAATCAACTTAACCTTTTCCAAGGCATCCTGAACCAACTCTGTACCCGATAGTCTAGCCCCGCCCGGTTCAAACTAACCCACTGGAGACCGGCACCGCCTACCATACAAGGCCTCATACGGAACCATCTGAATGCTTGACTGGTAACTGTTGTTGTAAGCAAACTTTGCAAGTGGTAAGAACTGAGCCCAAGCACCCCTAAAATCTATCACACACGCAAGAAGCATATCCTCCAGTATCTGAATAATGCGTTCTGACTACCTGTCCGTATGAGGGTGAAATGATGTACCCAACTCACGTTGTACTGCCCTCCAGAACTGTGATGTAAACTGCGTACCCCAGTTAGAGATGATAGATACCGGTACGCCGTGAAGTCTGACAATCTCGCGAATATATACCTGAGCCAGCTTCTCTAAAGAGTAAGTAGTAATCACAGGAATGAAATGAGCTGACTTGGTCAATCTATCCACAATCACCCAAACTGCATCGAACTTCTTCTGAGTCCGTGGGAGACCAGCAACGAAATCCATAGTGATCCGCTCCCATTTCCATTCTTGAATCTCTAACTTCTGAAACAATCCACCCGATCGCTGATGCTCATATTTCACCTGTTGACAATTTAGACATCGAGCTACATACTCCACTATGTATTTCTTCATCCGCCTCCACCAATAGTGTTGTCTCAATTCCTGATGCATCTTTGCAGCACCCGGATGAATGGAGTACCGCGAACTGTGAACCTCCTGTAGAATCAACTCACGCAAGCCATCTACATTGGGTACACATAGCCTGTCCTTCATCTGTAATACACCGTCATCTCCAATAGTGTCTTTCTTGGCATCACCGTGCTGAACTGTATCTTTAAGGATAAGTAAATGGGGGCCATCATACTGACGCTCTCTGATATGATCATAAAGAGAAGACTGAGAAACCACACAAGCCAAAACTCGATTCAGCTCGGAAACATCCAATCTGACAAACTGGTTGGCCAAGGCCTGAACATCCAAGGCTAAAGGTCTCTCTGCTACCGGTAAATATGCTAAGTTGCCCAAACTATCTCCCTTACGACTCAAGGCATAGGCCACTATATTGTCCTTCCCAGGATGATAGCGAATGGTGATATCATACTCCCTAAGCAACTCCAACCATCTCCACTGCCGCAAATTAAGATCCTTCTGTTTAAACAGATGCTGTAGACTTCGGTGATCGGTGTAGACCTCGCAATGGACACCGTACAAATAATGCCGCCAAATCTTCAAGGCATGAAAAATAGCTGCTAACTCAAAGTCGTGTACAAGATAATTCTTCTCATGCACCTTTAACTGTTTGGATGCGTAAGCAATCACCCTACCGTCTTGCATCAACACTGCGCCGAGACCAATACGCGATGCATCACAATACACAGTATAAGAACCTGAACCTATAGGTACTACCAATACTGGGGTTGTAGTCAAAGCTGTCTTGAGCTTTTGGAAGCTCTCCTCACATTCCTCGGTCCACATGAATGGAGCACCCTTTTGGGTCAATTTGGTCATAGATGCAGCAATAGAAGAGAAACCCTCTACAAAATGGCGATAATACCCTGCCAAACCAAGGAAACTCCGGATTTTCGTAGCTGATGACAGTATGGACCAACTCTGTACTGCTTCAATCTTCTTCGAATCTACCTTGATTTCCTCACACGAAACTATATGACCCAAGCCAGAATTCACACTTTGAAAATTTTGCATAAAACTTCTTTTCTCTTAATGTCTCAAGCACAGTTTTCAGGTGATGTTCATGATCTTCCCGACTCCGGGAATACACCAGATTGTCATCAATAAATACAATGATGAAAGAATCAAAATAGGGCTGAAATACACTATTTATTAAGTGCATAAATGCTGCTGGGGAGTTGGTTAGCTCAAATGACATTACAAGGAACTCATAATGGGCATACCGAGTCCTAAAAGCAGTCTTCGGGATATCTGGCTCCCGAATCTCCAACTAATGATAGCCTGAACGCAAGTCTATCTTAGAAAATACTCTTGCACCCTAAAGCTAATCAAATAGGTCATCAATACATGGAAATGGATACCTGTTCTTCACTGTAACCTTGTTCAGCTGGAGGTAATCAATACACATCCGCATAGAACCATCCTTTTTCTTCACAAATAAGACAGGAGCGCCCCAAGGCAATACACTGGGCCGAATGAAGCCCTTATCAAGCAATTCCTGTAAATGTTCTTTTAATTCTTTCAACTATGTTGGGGCCATGCGATATGGTGGAATAGAAATGGGCTGAGTGTCCGATAACAAATCAATGCCAAAATCAATATCCTTATTGGGTAGCATACCAGGGAGATCTGCTGGAAATACATCAGGAAAATCCATTACTATAAGAACTGACTCCATAGTAGGAGTATCAATACTAACATCTCTCACATAGGCCAGATACGCATCACACCCCTTCTCAACCATTCGTTGAGCTTTAAGAAATGAAATAACCCTGCTAGGAACATGATCCAAGGTACCTCTCCACTCTAGCTACGGTAGACCTGGCATAGCCAACGTCACCGTCTTGGCGTAACAATCAACAATAGCGTGATAGGGCGACAACCAGTCCATGCCCAAAATAATATCAAAATCCATCATACTGAGAAATAGTAAATCAGCTCTGGTCTCAAAACCACTGATAACAATTAAACACGACTGATACACGCGGTCCACAATAATAGATTCACCCACGGGTGTAGATACATAAACAGAAAAACTCAAGGAATCATGTGATACGCCCAAATACGGGGCAAATTAAGATGACACATAAGAATAAGTAGAGCGTGGATCAAATAAGACTGATGCATCTCTATGACAGACTAGAATAATACCTGTCATAACAGAATCGGATGCAATGACCTCTATCCTAGCAGGAAGGGCATAATATCTGGCCTGGCCTCCCCCTCTAGGGCGACCTCTACCTGCCCGACCGCCACCTCTGGCTGGCTGTGCAGGTCGAGTGGCAACTGGTGCAATAATCATGGCCTGAGAAGCCTGAGGGCCTTGTGGAATAGGTGGGGCCTGAGAAATATGTGGAGGTGCACCCCTCCTAAATCTGGGGCAATCTCTCATGATATGACGAGTGTCACCACATTCAAAACAAGCCCTCGGAGAACATAGTTGTTGGGACTAGCTCGGGCCTGATTGACTAGACTGCCCGCTGAAAGCACCCCATACATGCGGTACAGTAGACACTGGCGGTGCATAATATGGAACCTGAGGTCTGGGAGTAGCCGAAATACCACTGGAAGCTGGAAGTGCTGAATGAATAGGACGGCCCACATAACCTCTACCATGACGGGCTGCAACTAAGGCACGAGAATTATTATATGTGCTAGAATCTTGGGGTCTCTTAGCTTCCCTCTCTTCCCTCTCCCGAGTCTGCATACCTGCCAATCTCCTAGCAATTGACACTACCAGTTGGTATGTGATGTCCATCTCTAGCTCTCGGACCATACTGAATCTGATACTAGGTTGGAGACCCTCAATAAATCTGTGAACTCGCTCTCGAACAGTAGCAACTAAGGCTAGTGTATGCCTCGCTAAATCACCGAATCAGACTGCATACTCTGACATAGTCATATAACCCTGGCGCAGCTGCTCAAACTCAAAGCGCCATGCATCTCTAAGACTTTGAGGAACATACTCCTTTAAGAACATATTTGAAAATTGAGTCCAAGTAAATGAAGATGCCTCAGTGGGACTATCCAACTCATATGCCTGCCACCACTGGTAGGCTGCTCCTCTAAACTGGAATGTCGTGAAAGAAACCCCACTGGAATCCACAATACCCATAGTATGAAGGATACGGTGACATTCCTCCGAAAACCCTGAGCATCCTCTGAAGCTAAACCGCTGAAAGTGGGAGGGTGGTACTTCTTATACCTTTCAAGCCTGAGCTGCTCCCCCTCTGAAACTGCTGTCCTAATCTCAGGCCAAAGTGGAACAACTAGCTGTACTGGTATAGAGGTCATGGTCAACTTGGGCCCATGGCTCTGGAGTACAGGCAGCGAGAGTCTGTGCTCCTCCCCCGGCCTGCGATGTAGCAGGAGCAAGTGGAATTAACCCTGCCTGAGCTAAAGTGCCAAACATGCTAAAAAACTGGGCAAGAGTCTACGGAAGTGCAGGACTAGTAACAGGCATCTCAGGTGCCTGCTCTCCAACTGGAGCTACTGGTGGCTCTGGTGCAGCAACTTGAGCAGGTGCTCTGGCTGCACCACGTGGTCTTCCTCGTCCTCTGGCTCGGCCTCTGCCCCGACCTCGGCCTCTGCCGCGACCCCGGCCTCTTGTAGCTCCAACAGGGAGCGCGGGTGTCTGATCATCGGATCCAGTTGTGCGTGTCTTCACCATCTGTAAGAGAATAGAAAGACAATGGTTTAAAATTTTGTAGTCAACAAATACGCACGATAAGGAATCAAAGAAGTGAATATTTCCTAACAGTTCCATAGCCTCTCGAAGATAAGTACAAACGTCTTCGTACTGATCTGCAAGACTCTACTAAACCTGCTTGTGACTCATAACACCTATGAACCTAGAGCTCTGATACCAACTTGTCACGATCCCAAATTCCCTCCGTAGGATGTCGTGATGGCATCTAGTCTCTAAGACTAGGTAAGTCTATCAATACAGAATAAAAATTTAAATTTGAAATAAATAAACTACAATTCAAACAATTTCAACTCCCAAAACCCGATAGAAAGAAGTCACAAGCTTTTAAGAATTTATTCTCTATATCTCTATACATTAGAGTCTAAAGCAAATAAGGAGACAACATAGTAAGATAGAAGAGGACTCCGGAGTCTGCGGTCGCTGGCAGATATACCTCGAAGTCTCCTCGTACAGCTAGTTTGCCGATGCCTGGTCTGATAAGGTGTACTTAGATCTTCACAAAATGATGTGCAGAACCGTAGTATGAGTACACCACAGCGGTACCTAGTAAGTACCAAGCCTAACCTCGGTAGAGTAGTGACGAGGTCAGGTCAGGCCCTACTGGAGAATAAATAATGGCATGGTAAAATGTTTAAATAATATAATAAGATAAAATGATAATAAAAATGAATCAAGTAGTATGTCACATTTAATTATACCAAATAATGGCAAATAAATACCGCATGGAACCAAAATAGAATTCTTTTCAACTTTAAGTAAACCACAACAATAATCAAAGGCAACTACGGCCATAAATCAATATCAACAAGGTCACTCCCAAGTTATCGCCTCGTACTCCCAAATCATAAATATATTCACAATATCTCATTTTCTTATCTCACCGCGGGAACCTTCACAATTTATTTTAAAGAAAATATTTTTTCGAAATAGCATCTCGCGTTTTAGCCATCCTTATCACACTGCATGACTGCTAGTAGTTCCCCCTACTAACCACGCGTATCAAGCCACTCTTATCTCACCGCATGCATTTTAATACTCAGACCTTATACCACCGCATGCGTATCAACATCACAATATATCATAATTTGCACCTCAAGTGCTCAAATAATTTAACTTGCCAAAATACTTTAATAGCAATATTTTTTCACAATAAAGAGCTCACGGCTCATGCCAACATAAATCATTATTAATAGTTTTTCACAATAAAGAGCTCACGGCTCCATCACAATGAGTACGAAAATCTTACAAAAATATTCAGAAATAAATAATTCAGCAAAATAATATTTCAAAATCTTTAATATGTTGCTTCAATACCAAATTTAAAAATGTCAAATACTTTATATTAATAATATTTAATTTAAAGAAAATCAACTTCAAATATTGCACAGAATAAAAGAAACCAAATTCCAACTAAACAGATAAAACAATCAACATGAAAAGGTCAAGCAAATTTAAAGTATATAAATCAAATCAATGATGGAGAATATAACAAGATTTAATAATTTAATTAATATGAAACAGTGATCTACACAATTTAAAAATATAATCATTCACATTTAGTCTGTGTACACACCCGTCACCTCGTGTACACGACTTGTATCACATTACAATTAATACCAATCCTAGGAGAAATTTCCCCCACACAAGGTTAGACAAGTCACTTACCTCGACTTGCTCCAATTTAACCAAGTAGTATGCCTTTCCCTCGATTTTCCGACTCCGATCGACTCGTATCTAGTCATAATTAATTCGATACAGTCAACAAAAATTATAGGAATCAATTTCATAAGAAAATACTATATTTTTCAATAAAATCCGTAATAGCCAATTGTATAGGATAAAATTGGTTTGCGATAGTTGGACAAATGACGAGATGACATGTGAAACTGAAGACGGGTAAGATGTGAGTCAGAAAGTAGTTGGCACTGGATACAAGCATGTGGTCGATACTGTGTGAATTCCGAAGGCATGAGAACCGATAACAAAGATTTGAAGGGATGACACCAGACAACATTCAATGAGCAGTCGTTACAAAGAATATATGTATTAATAGCCAATATTTATGCAGCCATCAATGGCGATTTTATTCTCATTCAAGAGCAGCTTGATTTGGGGATCTTGTCTTCTTTAATAGAGCTATAAATAAGAGAATTAGTATCCATTGTAGGAGACAAAAATCATTTATACTCAAAGACTATAATTTGCTCTCATACTATAAATCCCTCACTTGTTTTTGTTCTTAATGTTGTTCATATTATTGCTTCCGAAAAGACTCATCATACAACAAGGCTTTTATTTCTTTAAGTTATTTTTATATCCCTGATTTCATTCTTGTTTATTTCATATTTTTGGATCAAGTTAATTCACGTGTCTATAAATCATGTTACAAATTCAACTATATCGTTTTATGTGGTACCAGTCTTGTACTTGTAGTCTCGTTTCCATTGTATATTAAATTTCAATATTTAAAGATTCAAGATAAGATCTAAATTTTCATTAATGAAGTCCTAATGTAAGTGTATATACACTTTGACTAATCTATATTATTATAAAAGTGGGAAGACTTAAACTAAAAAGTTGAAAGACTAAAACCTTAATAACATTTATGTTTAATAATAGATAAATAATCGATATCTCTATTATTATAAAAGTGAGAAGTCTTAAACTAAAAAGTTGAAAGACTAAATTACCCCTTAACATGTATATTTATATTTAATAATAGATAAATAATTATGTTACAATTCAAAAGAACCAATTTCCGAAAAGCCACCATATAGAGTCACCATGCAGATAGAGAGAAATGTCCGAAACAAAAACAACGCAAGCACCGTTTGCAAAAGGCTTCGAAGACAGTTCCTTGTAAATGCCCACTGAGAACTTGCTATGGAATAAGTCAATTTTATCAAGCGACCACTATGTGAAATGATAAAATAAAAAATGTTTGAAGCCAAATGGCTTGGTACATTCATATCAACATTTAGCCCCTAAAGCCTACAAAATAAATGGAGGTAGTAACAGTTCAAACAGAATTTGAAGCAAATCAAGGTTGTGTTTTCATTGGTTGAATACATAGTATGATTTATGAACTTCCATCAATAAATTGCTGAGAAATTACCATCAACCACTATTTTAAATGCAGAGTGCAATGATTTTAAATATCAAACAATAACAAGAATGGTGAATAGAAAGCAGGGAATTAACTGATAGAAGAAATCCCCTCATTACTTCTTTCACACTATTTTGCCAAGAAATCTGCTTAGTCACACAATCATTTAGAGAGATTGGAAGAACTTGATGTGGAAACAAAAATCAAGTTCATTTTTCTGACTCAATGTTTTATTTATTTATTATTGTTTCAATTTGAAAATCAATCTTCATTTTGAGATGCACGAAGTATTTACCTTCTTCAATTTAATTATGGTACTGAAAGATACTTTCATAATGATTTTTATTTATCTCTTAGTAATTCTGTGGAGTCAAAAATGTCTAACATATATTTTAAGTAGAGTATCTCCTAAAGAGATTTACGGTTGTAGTGAAAAATAAAGAAGCAAATAGACATAATTAATGAAATACATTAGTACCGTGTTTTGCAGAAGTTGGTAAAACATTAACACTTTGGCTCAAATAGAAAATTATATCCCTATATATATTTTACGTAATAAAATAGTACTTTAAATCAATAATAATAATAATAATAGAGTCTAACCATGGACCATTATTGTTTTAGTCAATGGTCTGTCGAAAATTAAAAACTCTTATGGAGTGGTTTGCAATTTCAAATTTGGAGATTCGAGAATATTAATCTAGCTTATGTTTAATTATTAATTAGGTTTTTAAATTTCCTGTACCATGGAACTATTTATAATATTTTCCTCAAAAATACTTGGTTTTACTCTTTCACAACATTAATTTTGTTTTAATTTTATTTTTGATCGAGGAAGCATCATAAGAAGATATTATTTCAAATGATTTAGTATGAATAATATCAAATTATAATATTTACCTCTGATATTTTGTAGATATGAGCCCTTAATCTCTTACTTTTATTTACACTACTAATATACTTATTTTAAAGGAAAAATGACATTGTACATCCGTTTTCAAAATAATAGCTGA
>AWOL01S0015423.1:0-70215 GCA_000715115.1 Nicotiana otophora | reverse complement strand
ATATATATATATATATATATATATATATATATATTTCAGGATGTTATATACAAAAAGCATATAAACTGTTTATACTTTTGCGACTACCGAATATAAATATATTTGGCCGCGGGCTAAAAGTGATATTTGCCTTATTCTAAACAATACAAATGAAAACAGAAAAAATGATCCGCAACTCAGTTGATAAATTGCTTCGGACGAACAATTTCACTATTTGCCAAACGAATTTGTAGGCATTCTTAATAATGTAAATATAGTCAAAGTAAGATTATTATAGTTATGATTGACATGAAAACATAATAATGTAGTTTGATTGTATCTCATGCCTCTAAAATTCATAGAGAAATATTTTAAGTGTATAAATTTAATATCAATAATTAACGGGATACAACGTGCAACGCACGTTTTGAAAAACTAGTATTTATATAGGAAAGAAACTTATTATTTTATAAAATTAAAATGAGGAACAGATTCATACAACCTAAATATTACGGGTTTCTACATAGTTCAAATATGGAAGATTTAATAGCCTAAATTTTAGTTAACTTAATCCTAAATATTAAGAAAAATAGTAAATTATAATTTTGTCAAATGTTAAATTAA
Organism: Nicotiana otophora; assembly: GCA_000715115.1. Lineage (NCBI taxonomy): Eukaryota > Viridiplantae > Streptophyta > Magnoliopsida > Solanales > Solanaceae > Nicotiana > Nicotiana otophora. The sequence continues at coordinate 69,612 of AWOL01S0015423.1, read as the reverse complement.
TTTTTAAAGGGTAGAAAAGACGAACAATATTTCGCTAATGTAACGACCCGGCCGGTCGTTTTGAGTATTACAACCCCGTTTTCCCATTTACTGCTCAAATTGTACTTTACAGTTGTTGTGTGAATTGCCGGGGCAATTGGTTCGGGTCCGGTGAGGTTTTTTGGAATGAATTGGGACACTTAGTTACAAGGTTTAAAGCTTGAGTTAAAATAGTGACCGGATGCGAACTTATGTGTAAACAACCTCGGATTCGAATTTTGATGATTCCAATAACTCCGTATGGTGATTTTGGACTTAGGAGCATATTCGAAAAATTATTTGGAGGTCCGTAGTGGAATTAGGCTTGAAATGCCCAAAGATGAATTTTTGGAAAGTTTGACCGGGGGGTTAAATGTTTGATATCGAGGTCAAAATCAGATTCTGGAAATTGAAATAGGTCTGTAATGTGAAATGTGACTTGTGTGCAAACTTTGAGATCAATCGGACGTGATATGATGTGTTTCGCCGCAAGTTATAGAATTTGAAGTTTCAAAATTTAATGATTTCGAATTGAGGTGTAATTCATCGTTTCGATGTTGTTAGGTGTGATTTGAGTCCTCGAGTAGGTCCGCGTTATGTTATGGGACTTGTTGGTATGTTCGGACGGGATCCCGAGGGGGCTCGGGTGAGATTCGGATGGTTAACAGATCAAATTTGGACTTAAGGAAATGTTGGGGCTGCTGCCTACCGGTGTGATCGCACCTGCGAAGCTTTTGATCGCAGGTGCGAAGCCGTATGTGCGAGAGATCACTCGCAGAAGTGGCCAAGTATGGAACTGGGCAGTGCTCGCAGGTGCGAGGAATTTGCCACATCAGCGAGGCCGCAGGTGCGAATGTATTGGCGCAGATGCGGACTGGGGCTAGCGTGAGGCGACCGCAGGTACGAAGGGGAATGCGCATCTGCGAAGCCCGCAGATGCGAGAATAGCGTTGTAGATGCGAGATTTTAGAGGAGCGGCTGTTTTTGCAGGCGCACATTTTTGTCCGCGAAAGCGAATGCGCAGGTGCGAGCTTAGGCACCGCAGGTGCGGAAATGCCTGGGTAGTGTTTAAAACGAGGGTTCCGAGATCTTTTCTCATTTGGAGCTCGGTTTGGGCGATTTTGGAGAGTAAATTTTTTACACAACTTGGGGTAAGTGTTCTTAACTCCCTTGTGATTATATTCCATGAATTAATCTTCATTTTTGGTGTAAGATTATTGAATCTTCAACAGAAATAGAAGAAACTTTCTATAATGTCACAAAACGAATTGTTCAAGTTTGAATACCGATTTGGAGTCGGATTTGAGTGAAATTAGTATTGTTGAACTTATAATTGGATGGATTATCGTATTTTGTGAGTTTCGTCAGATTTCAAAATGTGGGCCTCACGGGTGACATTTGGGGCATAATTTCGGATTTTTGGAAAATATTAGTATTTTGATATAGACTTAATTTCTATAATTTTTGTGAGCTGGATCAAATTAATTGTGACTAGATTTGAGCCATTTGGAAGTTGATACACGCAGAATGGAATTTCTAGAGCATTGCTTAGCTTGCTCGACATTGGATTTGGCTTGTTCGAGGTAAGTAACTCTTCTAATCTTGGAATTGAGGGTATGAACCCTGAATATATTTATTTCGTCAATTGTTGGGAGGTGACGCGCATGCTAGGTGACGGGCGTGTGGGTGTGCACTATAGAAATTGTGACATAATTATTTCTGTAGAATTTTGTAGTTAAATGATCTTGGCATTTTTCATGCGATTTTATGAGTTAAAGAAATTGAGCTGAAAAGCATATTAAAAATCATGTTGAGGCTATGTGCCAGTATTATTGGGACCCACAGAGGTCATATTATTGTGAAATATTTATTTTAAAATGCAAATTCATACTCAGTCATATTTATTTTATTGCATATCATATCTCAGTCTCTGTTGTTATTTATTGATACATCATAGAATCATTTTGGGCTATTCTCATGACATTGTGAGCCCATGAAAGAGAGACTATAGAGATTGATGACTGATAGAGGCCGAGGGCCTAATTGTGAGGATATTTTTGGGATCGGGCTGCACGCCGTAGTAGGCCATGTTGGCTTTATATATATTATACTATTGTACGTAAGCTGGTCATGCGGATCTATATATTATCCTATTGCACGTGAGTTGGCCATGTAGCACGTGAGTTGGCCGTGCAGCATGTGAGTTGGCCGTGCAGCATGTGAGTTGGCTGTGCGGATCCAGATATTATTATAGCACATGAGCTGGTCGTGCGGATCCCGATATTATTATAGCACGTGAGTTGGCCGAGCGGATCCCGATATTATTATAGCACATGAGTTGGCCGTGCGGATCCAGATATTATTATAGCACGTGAGTTGTCCGTGCAGCACGTGAGTTATCCGTGCGGATCCAGATATGATATTATAGCACGTGAGTTGTCCGTACAGCACGTGAGTTGTCCGTACAGCACGTGAGTTGTCCGTGCAGCACGTGAGTTGTCCGTGCTTATAGAGCTTGGGCTGTAGGAGCCCCTAATGAGTTTGTACACCCCCAATGAGAGTAGTCGACTATAAACAGGGATCGGGCTGCACGCCGCATCAGGTATTGTATAGCGCTGAGTGATTGAGTGTGCTGGGCATAGTGAGAGAGAATGCGAGACAGTGAGATTGAGTACTCTGAGAGTGTGAGTACATGAGTACAATCTCTGAGACACATTGAATTGACATGCACACATGACATATATGCATAGAGATGTGTTTTTCTCATGCTGTACGGTATCACATTATTCATGATTTCTCACACATGTTGATAGATGGCCATAGTGATGCATTTGTTTTATAATGGTTATCTGAAAAGAAAATGAGATATTTTATCTATTATTGAAAGGATTTTGGAAAATTATCTATTTTCAAACTTATTCACATTTTTGGTAACTTTGGCAAAGGATTTGGATTTTCACTGATGTACTTGAAAGGAAAAACTATTATTGCTGAAATCATGATGCGACTGAGCATATTATCTCTGAGTTACTTCGGGTATTATTTGCTTTATTTCGTTATTAACTGTTTTGGATTAGTGGATTTGAACCCGACCATGGTAGAAGGTCGTCACTACTTTCAATCTAAAGCTAGGTTTGTTACTTACTCGGTACATGGGGTCGGTTGTACTGATACTACACTTATGTTGTAGCTGCCTCTTGTTCATGGTAGCCTTAAATTATAAAAGCTCTGTTTATGTACTATTCAAATAGACTATGTATTTATTTTATTTTCGCTTTGTATACTCTACTCTTAGAAGCTCATGATTTGTACTACTAGTTCTTCGGGAATGTATAAGGTTAAGATTATTATTTACTTAAATTGCTTTAATAATTGTTATTGGAATTGGATAATTGAAAGTTGGCTTACCTAGCGGGTTGGGTTAGGTACCATCACGATTAGTTGGATTTTAGGTCGTGACAAGGTGGTATCAGAGCTCTAGGTTCGTAGGTTCTACCAGTCATGAGCAAGTGTCTAGTAGAGTCTTGCGGATCGGTTTGATGACGTCCATACTTATCTTCGAGAGGCTACAGGGAATTTAGGATATATGCTTCCCATTTTTCTTCCTTTATCGTGCGAGATTGATTCAGCTTGAGACATAAACTCTCTGAATTCCTTCCACGTATTCGTATGCGCACATGAGCACTCAGTATCAGCTGCGCATCGCCGATTTGTGATTCTATGAACGATGTTCGAGGTGAGTATTCAGTGTTTTGGTGGTGGGCCAGTCTGGAAGACTTGAGGCCATGGTTAGACCGCAGTTTAAGCTCGGTAGCTTCAGTTATAACTTGTACATTTGGACTCATATGTCCGGTAATGTTCATACGAGTAGAATTTGTGGCTCGATGAGCAGTGGAATGTCTTTGTGATGAGTACGATGTAACTGCGGGATGTGTTAAGACGATTTGAATGTGACGAAAAATATTTCTGTGAAATGTAAAGGACAGGCCATTGGGTGCTTGATTTTCATTTTGATGTGACGTACAGTCTCGTGTACGAATATTTTGAAGGATCTTTCACATTGTTAAATTGTGGGATAGACTAAATTCTCATGTCTTGTTAAGTTTGACTTGGAAAGATTTAGTGATTGCGTAGAAATTGTGGCTGCGAAAAGGTATAACAAGATGCCAATTTGAGGCTAGGGAGGTGGGTTATCTCCTGGAGAGTAATCTACGTAGGTATGTTCCTTGTAATATGAGTGGAGGGTTTATTTTTTGCCAGTGGGGCGTATGTGTGGAGATTTGAATTTGAATTTTGCTGAGAAAGTCGACCTGAGTATCAAGAGAATGATTGCGCTCTTAGCGGATGATTTGGGGTATTTTTATGGTTGGTATTGCATGAGCTTGAGAAGAATTTTGTGGCACTGACTACGATATTATGACAGTAATAGGGTATGGGTATTGTGAATTATGGAGTGCTTTAATCTATGGCTTTGAGCCAAGTGGGGGAGTCTGTTATTGATAATTTAATTTCATGGTTAGGTGTTAAAGTTTAATTTTGGTCTGAGACATACTTGTGGGTTAGCTATGACTTGCAGAAGTTGAGATCGAAGATGACTCGAATAAGGAAATTCCCGGTTAAGGATTATATTGAACATATGAGTATATGAAATTCGTGGGATGAGTGAGTTGTTATTGGTGAATGATGTAGTGCGCACGGAGTATGAATTTGATATGTGGTATTAAAGTATAGCTACTTCTTTGAGTATTGTTGTGCTAATGGGGCACGTGTCTTTTGGCCCAATTGGGGGTGCAATTAGATGTGAGCAAAGTGGGTGACTCCCGAGAAAATTACAGTGGGTTTGAGAATTATATATAGCAATTGAGAATATTTTCGGACTTGTGTATGGATAAAATCTGAGATTTGCATTTGATGGTGCTTGGACTTACGGAAATTCTATATGACTATGGATTCTATAATTTTGTATGAGGAAGGTAAGAAGGACAATTTCAAATTCACATAAGGTATTCTTAGAGTAAGTGTTATAGTTGTGGTATTTTTGAAGGTGCTTAAGAAGAATATAGTTGCTTATGGGCTGTAGGGCGTTGTGGTTCTATGCTAAGGTTTGTAGGGTGAGTTGTGGTTAAAGATCGTGGTGTTTTAGCAAGAAGAAGTATCAATTTGAAGATAAATTCGTAAGGGACTCAGAGAAAATAGGACAACTGGGTAGTAGGTTAGATCAGTATGGTAATGGATATGATCGGTTCTTTGGGTGCTTATGATGTGGGGGTTTTCTACAGGTGCTTTATGGAAATGCACCTGGACTTGGCGACCTGCGTGGCTTGGTCGAGTTAGAAGAATTTAGTTTTAAGGGCTTGATTATGTGTAAATAGATTCCATAGTATTCTTGATGGTGTCTACCGGTGTGGAGAACATATTGTGTAGTGTGATTTCCTCCTGGAAATAAGCAAGAGAAACGTTTCTAACTAAAATAGTATGTAAATTATTGGTGACTCAAAGTTGATAATAAGATTTTTGTGCCTTTCACAAGATGGCAACATAGATGTTATGTGTTGTACGAAAGCTATATTTTCATGTACAAGGTGGCAGTACAGTCTTGAAGAGAAGGTAACGAATGTTGGACAACATGGATGGTTTCAAATAACTAGATGAATACTATTACTACTCGGTGTTGTATAAGAAAGGAGCGGACTTCAGAAGGCGCATTATATTTTGACTTACAGATGTATAAATTAGTATTGTGGTACTCACATGGTTGATAGGCTATGATATTCAAATTTTGTCAAGTGGCACGGAAGAATTTTTAAAGTATTTCTCGTGGGATGATCGTGTATGAGAGAGGTGTTAGGCATTCGGGCGGTGGAGATGGAATCAAACATGGTGATTTACGTGTCCTATGAATTTGGAATTTGGGAGTTTCAGGAGCAGATTGTGCATGGTTGCGGACTGTGAAGTCGTGGCCGAAGCTAGTCAGATGATAGGATGTATTATGAATTAGTCGCGGTGAAATTTCGGAGGGTTATTTATCTACTGTGGGTGACCAGAGTTGATTTGGGGGTCCATTGGTAGGCCCAATTAAGATGTGCATTCTACACCAAGCCGGAATGGTTGGTTCCATACTGCTATTGTTGAGGGATGTGTCATTTGGTTGATGTTGAACTTATTCATGTTATGAAATGATCTGTGAGTTACTCCTTTATGCTACGAGGAGTCGTGATTCATTGGTTATGTGCACATATGGTGCAGTTCTATTTGAGCTTTATAGCGGAATTTGAGCGTGATGAGTATTTGGGTATTGCATGATCGATTGCGTAATGGTTATGTTTTTTCAGGTTTTGTATGGTATTTTTGTCATTTGCCTCTCCGTCGTTATTAATTTGGAGCAGGGTGGCTCGGGGTATATAATACGAACCTTGTGGTAGAATCGGGTGATGGTTATACGGTGTATGATGAATTTTCAGCATTTCGTTGTGGCGGTACTTGTTAATCTGGCGGGGCAGTTCTCTCATTTGAGTCATTTTCCATGACTGGGTACATTGCAATTGCTGCGTATTGGTGCATGGATGGCACGGGATATGGCTCTAAGTTATATTGGTGCGGTATATCTGTGGAACAATTATGTTTAGTAATATAAGGTCATTGGACCTGGAATGGGTACTATCAGGTTTAATTTTGGTATATTCGGGAGTATAATATTGAAAGTCGGCTCAGAAAGTGATTATGGTTCCGGTTGGGGAGAGAGATCTCCATGACTTGTTGGTCTGATAAGGGGTTACAAGATTCTGCGTGTTTCTTTTATTATCAACAGTGTACGAAGGTTTTAGGATAAGGTTTGGTTCGATATGGGTTTAATACTAGTATGTGGGTGGTTTTGGAGTAGTCACTGCGATCAGAAATGGTGCTATGAACATGCGAGTTGTGTAATATGTTGGTTGATTATATCCGGGGTTATAGTTATAGCTCGATGCAACTTGTTCGGACTTATACGGTGTGTAAATGTAAGATTTGTATCTTAAAAGAAATTCTAAAGGTTAGAAATTAAACTCCAAGGTTTATGGGTTAAGGTTAAATTAATGATTTTCAGTTGTATTGTGTAGTCAAGCATATGTGGAATAGGGTGACGTGGTTTCACCCCCGAGTACGTGTGTAGTAAGATGGAACAGTGATTTGATGGCTTGGAAACAACTCTTGGCACGTTCGAGGACGAACGTATGTTTAAGTGGGGGAGAAGTAACGACCCGGCCGGTCGTTTTGAGTATTACAATCCCGCTTTCCCATTTACTGCTCAAATTGTACTTTACAGTTATTGTGGAAATTACCGGGGCAATTGATTTGGGTCCGGTGAGGTTTTTGGAATGAATTGGAACACTTAGTTTCAAGGTTTAAAGCTTAAGTTAAAATAGTGACCGGATGCGGACTTATGTGTAAATGACCTCGGATTCGAATTTTGATGATTCCAATAGCTCTTTATGGTGATTTTGGACTTAATAGCATGTCCAAAAAATTATTTGGAGGTACGTAGTGGAATTAGGCTTGAAATGCCGAAAGATGAATTTTTGGAAAGTTTGACCGGGGGGTTGACTTTTTGATATCGAGGTCGAAATCTGATTCTGGAAATTGAAAAAGGTCCGTAATGTGAAATGTGACTTGTGTGCAAACTCTGAGGTCAATCGGACGTGATTTGATGTGTTTCGGCGCAAGTTATAGAATTTGAAGTTTCAAAGTTCAATGATTTCGAATTGAGGTGTAATTCGTCGTTTCGATATTGTTAGGTGTGATTTGAGGCCTCGAGTAGATCCGTGTTATGTTATGGGACTTGTTGGTATGTTCGGACGGGGTCCCGAGAGGTCTCGGGTGAGATTCGGATGGTTAACGGATCAAATTTGGACTTAAGGAAATGCTAGGGTTGTTGCCTACTAGTGTGATCGCACCTGCGATACTTTTGATCGCAGGTGCGAAGCCGCATGTGCGCGAGATCACTCGCAGAAGCGGCCAAGTGTGGAACTGGGCAGTGCTCGCAGGTGCGAGGAATTTGCCGCATCTGCGAGGCCGCAGGTGCAAAGGCATTGGTGCAGATGCGGACTGGGGCTGGCGTGAGGCGACCGCAGGTGCGAAGGGGAATGTGCATCTGCGAAGCCCGCAGATGCGAGATTTTAGAGGGGCGGCTGTTTCCGCAGGCGCACATTTTTTTCGCAAAAGCGGATGCGCAGGTGCGAGCCCAGGCACCGCAGGTGCGGAAATGCCTGGGCAGTGTTAAAAACGAGGGTTCCGAGATCTTTTCTCATTTTGGACATTTTGGAGCTCGGTTTGGGCGATTGTGGAGAGAAAATTTTCCACACAACTTGGGGTAAGTGTTCTTAACTCCCTTGTGATTATATTCCATGAATTAATCTTCATTTTTGGTGTAAGATTATTGAATCTTCAAGAGAAATAGAAGAAAATTTCTATAATGTCACAAAACGAATTTTTCAAGTTTGAATACCGATTTGGAGTCGGATTTGAGTGAAATTAGNTCGGGTTAGGCGATTTTGGAGAGAAAATTTTCCACACAACTTGGGGTAAGTGTTCTTAACTCCCTTGTGATTATATTCCATGAATTAATCTTCATTTTTGGTGTAAGATTATTGAATCTTCAAGAGAAATAGAAGAAAATTTCTATAATGTCACAAAACGAAGTTTTCATGTTTGAATACCGATTTGGAGTCGGATTTAAGTGAAATTAGTATGGTTGAACTTGTAATTAGATGAGTTGTCGTATTTTGTGAGTTTCGTCGAATTTCCAGACGTGGGCCCCATGGGTGAGTTTTGGGGCGTAATTTCGGATTTTTGGAAAATATTAATATTTTGATACGCGCAGAATGGAATGTCTGGAGCATTGCTTAGATTAGAAGGTAAGTAACTCTTCTAATCTTGGAATTGAGGGTATGAACTCTGAATATATATATTTCGTAAATTATTGGGAGGTGACGCACATGCTAGGTGACGGGCGTGTGGGCGTGCACTATAGAAATTATGACATAATTATTTCCGTGGAATTTTATAGTTAAATGATCTTGGCATTTTCCATGCGATTTTATGAGTTAAAGAAATTAAGCTGAAAAGCATATTAAAAATGATGTTGAGGCTATGTGCTAGTATTATTGGGACCCACAGAGGTTATATTGTTGTGAAATATTTATTGTAAAATGACAATCCATACTCATTCATATTCATTTCATTGCATATCATATATCAGTCTTTGTTGTTATTTATTGATACCTCATATCATCATTTTGGGCTATTCTCATGACATTGTGAGACCATGAAAGAGAGACTGGAGAGATTGATGACTGAGGGAGGCCGAGGGCCTGATTGTGAGGATATTTTTGTGATCGGGTTGCACGCCGCAGCAGGCCATGTTGGCTTTATATATATATTATACTATTGCATGTGAGTTGACCGTGCAGCACGTGAGTTGGTCGTGCAGCACGTGAGTTGGCCGTGCGGATCCAGTTATTATTATAGCACGTGAGTTGGCCGTGCGGATCCAGATATTATTATAGCATATGAGTTGGCCATGCGGATCCAGATATGATATTATAGCACGTGAGTTGTCCGTGCTTATAGCGCTTGGGCTGTAGGAGCCCCTCGTGAGTTTGTATAGCGCTTGGGCACGCCGCAGCAGGTATGGTATAGCGTTGAGTGGTTGAGTATGCTGAGCAAAATGAGAGAGAAAGCGAGATAGTGAGATTGAGTACTCTGAGAGTGTGAGTACATGAGTACAATCTCTAAGATACATTGCATTTTCATACACACATGGCATATATGCGTAGAGATGTATTTTCCTCATGTTATACGATATCACATTATTCATGATTTCTCACACATGTTGACAGATGAGCATAGTGATGCATTTGTTTTACAATGGTTATCTGAAAAGAAAATGAAATATTTTATCTATTATTGAAAGGATTTTGGAAAATTTTCTGTTTTCAAACTTATTCACATATTTGGTAAATTTGGCAAAAGATTTGGATTTTCACTAATGTACTTGAAAGGAAGAATTATTATTGCTGAAATCATGATGCGACTGAGCATTTTATCTCTGAGTTACTTCGGGTATTATTTTCTTTATGTCGTTATTAACTGTTGTGGATTAGTGGTTTTGGACCCTACCTTGGTAGAAGCTCTTCACTACTTTTAACCTAAGGCTAGGTTTGTTACTTACTCGGTACATGGGGTCGATTGTACTGATACTACACTTCTGCACATTGTGTGCAGATGTTGACTGATGTTGTTGCTGTGCTCGATGGTTGCGGGATTTGAAGATGTACCTGCATTCCAGTTGTAGTTGCCTCTTGTTCATGGTAGCCTTAAATTATAAAAGCTCTGTTTATGTACTATTCAAATAGACTATGTATTTATTTTATTTCCGCTTTTTATACTCTATTCTTAGAAGCTCGTGATTTGTACTACCAGTTCTTGGGAAATGTATAAGGTTAAGATAATTATTTACTTAAATTGCTTTAATAATTATTATTAGAATTGGATAATTGAAAGTTGGGTTACCTAGCGGGTTGGGTTAGGTACCATCATGATTAGTTTGATTTTGGGTCGTGACAACTAAAGGCCTTATTGCTTTTAATATAACTTGTGTTACGTTAAGCGCGTTGCGCGTGTACATTATCTCAATGAGTAAAAGACTTTTTAAAAAGCGTATATATTATATTAAATACTGTCTTTGAGTTATAAAAAAAGTATTTATTCCTAAAAATGATGAATATTTATCATATATTTATCACTCAATAAAAAAAATAAACTACTCTAATAGAAGTTCTCAATCTTCAGGCAGTATATTCAACTGAAATTGTTATAATTTTATTTGATATAAAATAGATTAGATTAGTGCTTCACACATATCCTGTTAGTCATTATAAAACTTATAGAAATATCTCTCTTTCTCATCTTTTAAATTTTGAAATTCATTAGGTAATTAAAGTATTCTTAGATACAATTTGTTTTGTTTTACTTTAATAAATAGTAATTATCACGATCCCAAATTTTCTCTGTAGGATGTTGTGATAGCATCTAGTCTCTAAGACTAGGTAAGCCTACCAATGCGAAATAAAACTTTAAATCTGAAATAAATAAACTACAATTCAAATAATTTCAACTCCCAAAATTCGGTAGAAATAAGTCACAACCTTCTAAGAATTTATTCTCTATGTCTCTATACATCAGAGTCTAAAGCAAATAAGGAAGAGATGTGCAGAAGCGTAGTATGAGTACACCATAGTGGTACCCAGTAAGTGTCAAGCCTAACCTCGGTAGAATAGTGACGAGGTCAGGTCACGCCCTACTGGAGAATAAATAATGGCATGGTAAAATGTTTAAACAATATAATAAGATAAAATGACAATGGAAATGAATCAAGTAGTATGTCACATTTAATTACACCAAATAATGGCAAATAAATACCTCGTGGAACCAAAACAGAATTCTTTTCAACTTTAAGAAAATCACAACAATAATGAGAGGCAAACTACGGCCATAAATCAATATCAAGTAGGGCACTCCCGAGACATCACCTCGTAGTCCCAAATCATAAATAAATTCACAATATCTCATTTTCTTATCTCACCGCGGGAGCCTTCACAATTTATTTTAAAGAAAATATTTTTCCGAAATAGCATCTCGCGTTTTAGCCATCCTTATCACACCGCATGACTTCTAGTAGTTCCCCCTACTAGCCACGCGTATCAAGCCACCCTTATCTCACCGCGTACGTTTCAATACCCAGACCTTATACCACCGCATGCATATCAACATCACAATATATCATAATTTGCACCTCAAGTGCTCAAATAATTTAACTTGCCAAAAATACTTCAACAACAATATTTTTCCACAATAAAGAGCTCACGGCTCATGCCAACATAAATCATCAATAATAGTTTTTCACAATAAAGAGCTCACGGCTCCATCACAATGAGTACGAAAATCTTACAAAAATATTCATGAATAAATAATTCAGCAAAATAATATTTCAAAATCATTAATACGTTGCTTCAATACCAGATTTTAAAATGTCAAATTCTTTATATTAATAATATTTAATTTAAAGAAAATCAACTTCAAATAATGCACAGAATAAAAGAAACTAAATTCCAACTAAACAGATAAAACAATCAGCAGGAAAATGTCAAGCAAATTTAAAGTATATAAATCAAATCAATGATGGAGAATATAACAAGATTTAATAATTTAATGAATATACAACAGTGATTTAAAAACTTAATCCTTCACATTTAGTCCGTGTACACACTCGTCACCTCGTGTACACGACTTTCATCACATGACAATTAATATCAATCCTAGGCAAAATTTTTCCCACACAAGGTTGAACAAGTCACTTACCTCGACTTGCTCCAATTTAACCAAGTAGTGTGCCTTTTCCTCGATTACGAGTCCAACCATACCATTTTCACTCAAATTCGACTTCGAATCGACACCGAAATCTCAAAAATTCATTTTTATGAGATTTCTAAATTTTTTCCAAATTTTCATCTCAATACACTAATTAAATGGTGAAAACAAATGATATATTCGTGTATATTGACCAAATCCGAGTTAGAATCACTTACCCAAATGTTTCTCATTGAAAATCTGCCAAAAATCTCTTCTGCTCAAGCTCAAGTTCGTCAAAAAGGCAACTCGGGACGAAATCCCCAATTTTATAAACTGTCGAGGCAGCCATCGATCTTGGGTATCGATCATGGCTTCGATCTTTATGGCCCTCGATCCTGGCTTCGGTCATAGCCCTCGATCTTGGGCCTCGATCCTGGGCCTTCGATCCTGGCCTCGGTCATAACCCTCGATTCTGGGCCTCGATCCTGGCCCTTGAGCCTTGCCTTCGATCATAGCTTCGATCCTGGCCTTCGATCATGGCCCTCGAATTGGGCCTTCAATACTAAGCCTCGTCCCTGGCCTTCGACCCTGGGCTTGATTTATTCATTTACAGCAGAAGAAAATTGTAGCAGCTCTTTAAGTCTAACTTTTGATCCGTTAACCATCCGAAACTTATCCGAGACTCTCGGGACCTCAACCAAATATACCAACAAGTCCTAAAATATCATACGGACTTAGTCGAGTCTTCAAGTCACATTCAACAACACTAAAAACAAGAATCACACATAGATTCAAGCCTAATGAACTTTAAAACTTTCAATTTCTACAAACGATGCTGGAACCTATCAAATCAAGTCCGATTGACCTCAAATTTTGCACACAAGTCATAAATGATATAACGGAGCTATGAAAATTTTTGGAACTGGATTCCAACCCCGATATAAAAAAGTCAACATAATTCGACATCCGGTAACTATTTGAACTTAAACTTTTAATTTTTCATCAAAATTCCATATCCCGGGCTTGGGACCTCGGAATGTGATTTCGGGCATATGCCCAAGTCCCAAATCACGATACGGACCTACATCAACTGTCAAAACACTAATCCGAGTCTGTTTCCTCAAAATGTTGACCATAGTCAATTTAGTTGAGTTTTAAAGCTCTAATTCACATTTTAATCCATTTTTCACATAAAAACTTTCCGGAACATTTTATGGATTGCCCACGCAAGTCAAGGAATGATAAATAGTGCTTTTTGAGGTCTTAGAACACATAATCAATTATTAAATTTAGAGATGACGTTTTGGGTCATCACATTCTCCACCTCTAAAACAAACGTTCACCCTCGAACGGAGTTAGAAAAAGTACCTAAGCTGGTGAATAAGTGTAGATAACAGCTGCGCATATCATGTTCGGTCTCCCAAGTCGCCTCCTCGATCGGATGACCCCTCTACTGAACCTTCACGGAAGCAATGTTCTTTGACCTTAGCTTTCGAACCTGCCTATCAAAAAAAGCCACTGGTTCCTCAACATAAGATAGATCCTTGTCCAACTGAACCGAACTAAAGTCTAACACATAAGACGGATCGTCGTGATATTTCTGAAGCATAGAAACATGGAATACAGGATGGACTGTAGAGAGGCTAGGTGGTAGTGCAAGTCTATAAGCCACCTCTCCAACTCTCTCAAAAATCTCAAAAGGTCCAATATACCTAGGGCTCAACTTGCCCTTCTTCCCGAACCTCATCACACCCTTCATAGGCGAAACCCGGAGCAATACCTGCTCATCAACCATGAATGCAACATCATGAACTTTCTGATCTGCATAACTCTTTTGTCTAGATTGGGCTGTACAAAGTCGATCCTGAATCAACTTAACCTTTTCCAAGGCATCCTGAACCAAGTTTGTACCCGATAGTCTAGCCTCGCCCGGTTCGAACTAACCCACTGGAGACCAGTACCGCCTACCATACAAGGCCTCATACGGAGCCATCTGAATGCTTGACTGGTAACTGTTGTTGTAAGAAAACTTCGCAAGTGGTAAGAACTGATCCTAAGCACCCCCAAAATCTATCACACACGCATGAAGCATATCCTCCAGTATCTGAATAATGCGTTCGGACTACCCGTCCGTCTGAGGGTGAAATGATGTACCCAACTCACATTGTACTGCCCTCCAGAACCGTGATGTAAACTGTGTACCCCGGTCAGAGATGATAGATACCGGTACGCCATGATGTCTGACAATCTCACAAATATATACCCGAGCTAGCTGCTCTGAAGAGTAAGTAGTAATCATAGGAATGAAATGAGCTGACTTGGTCAATATATCCACAATCACCCAAACTGCATCGAACTTCCTCTGAGCCCGTGGGAGCCCAACAACGAAATCCATAGTGATCCGCTCCCATTTCCATTCTTGAATCTCTAACTTCTGAAGCAATCCACCCGGTCGTTGATGCTTGTATTTCACCTGTTGACAATTTAGACATCGAGCTACATACTCCACTATATCTTTCTTCATCCGACTCCACCAATAGTGCTGTCTCAATTCCTGATACATCTTTGCAACACCCGGATGAATGGAGTACCGCGAACTGTGAACCTCCTGTAGAATCAACTCACGCAAACCATCTACATTGGGTACACATAGCCTGTCCTGCATCTGTAATACACTGTCATCTCCAATAGTGACTTCCTTGGCATCAATCACCGTGCTGAACTGAATCCTTAAGGACAAGCAAATTGGGATCATCATACTAACGCTCCCTGATACGATCATAAAGAGAAGACTGAGAAACCACACAAGCCAAAACTCGACTCGGCTCGGAAACATCCAATCTGACAAACTGGTTGGCCAAGGCCTGAACATTCAAGGGTAAAGGTCTCTTTGCTACCGGTAAATATGCTAAGCTGCCCAAACTTTCTGCCTTACGACTCAAGGCATAGGCCACTATATTGTCCTTCCCAGGATGATAGAGAATGGTGATATCATAGTCCCTAAGCAACTCCAACCATCTCCGCTGCCGAAAATTAAGATCCTTCTGTTTAAACAGATGTTGTAGACTTTGGTGATCGGTGTAGACCTCGCAATGGACACCGTACAAATAATGCCGCCAAATCTTCAAGGCATGAAACATAGCTTCTAACTCAAGGTCGTGTACAAGATAATTCTTCTCACGCAACTTTAACTGTTTAGATGCGTAGGCAATCACCTTACCGTCTTGCATCAACACTGCGCCAAGACCAATATGCGATGCATCACAATACACAGTATAAGACCCTGAACCTATAGGTAATACCAATACTGGGGCTGTAGTCAAAGCTGTCTTGAGCTTTTGGAAGCTCTCCTCATATTCCTCGCTCCACATGAATGGAGCACCCTTTTGGGTCAATTTGGTCATAGATGCAGCAATAGAAGAGAAACCCTCTACAAAACGGCGATAATACCCTGCCAAACCAAGGAAACTCAGGATTTCCGTAGCTGATGACGGTATGGACCAACTCTGCACTGCTTCAATCTTCTTCGGATCTACTTTGATTTCCTCGCACGAAACTATATGACCCAAAACTCCCACTGAATGAAGCCAGAATTCACACTTTGAAAATTTTGCATAAAACTTCTTTTCTCTCAGTGTATGAAGCACAGTCCTCAGGTGATGTTCATGATCTTCCCGACTCCGGAAATATACCAGAATGTCATCAATAAATACAATGATGAACGAATCAAAATAGGGCTGAAATACACTATTCATTAAGTGCATAAATGTTGTTGGGGCGTTGGTTAGCCCAAATGACATTACAAGGAACTCATAATGGGCATACCGAGTCTTAAAAGCAGTCTTCGAGTTATCTGGATCCCGAATCTTCAACTGATGATAGCCTGAACGCAAGTCTATCTTAGAAAATACTCTTGCACCCTAAAGATGATCAAATAGGTCATCAATACGTGGAAATGGATACATGTTCTTCACAGTAACGTTGTTCAGCTGGAGGTAATCAATACACATCCGCATAGAACCATCCTTCTTCTTCACAAATAAGACAGGAGCACCCTAAGGCGATACACTAGGCCGAATGAAGCCCTTATCAAGCAATTCCTATAAATGTTCTTTTAATTCTTTCAACTCTGCTAGGGACATGCGATATGATGGAATAGAAATGGGCTGAGTGTCCGGTAACAAATCAATGCCAAAATCAATATCCCTGTCGGGTAGCATATCAGGGACATCTGCTGGAAATACATCAGAAAAATCCATTACTACAGGAACTGACTCTATAATAGGAGTATCAATACTAACATCGCTCACATAGGCCAGATACGCATCACACCCCTTCTCAACCATTCGTTGAGCTTTAAGAAATGAAACAACCCTGCTAGGAACATGATCCGAGGTACCTCTCCACTCTAGCTGCGGTAGACCTGGCATAGCCAACGTCACCGTCTTGGCGTAACAATCAAGAATAGCGTGATAGGGCGACAACCAGTCCATGCCCAAAATAATATCAAAATCCATCATACTGAGCAATAATAAATCAGCTATGGTCTCAAAACCACTGATAACAATTAAACATGACTGATACACGCGGTCCACAATAATAGATTCACCCATGGGTGTAGATACATAAATAGAAGAACTCAAGGAATCACGTGATACGCCCAAATACGGGGCAAAATAAGATGACACATAAGAATAAGTGGAGCCTGGATCAAATAAGACCGATGCATCTCTATGACAGACCAGAATAATATATGTGATAACAGAATCGGATGTAATGGCCTATGTCCTAGCAGGAAGGGCATAATATCTGGCCTGGCCTCCCCCTCTAGGGCGACCTCTACCTGCCCGACCGCCACCTCTGGCTGGCTGTGCAGGTCGAGTGGCAACTGGTGCAGTAATCATGGCCTGAGAAGTCTAAGGGCCCTGTGGAATATGTGGGGCCTGAGAAATCAGTGGAGATGCACCCCTCCTAAATCTGGGGCAATCTCTCATGATATGACGAGTGTCACCACACTCAAAACAAACCCTCGGAGGACGTGGTTGCTGGGACTAGCTCAGGCCTGATCGACTAGACTGCCCGCTGAAAGCACCCCATACATGAGGTACAGTAAACACTGGCGGTGCATAATATGGAACCTGAGGTCTGGGAGTAGCCGGAATACCACTGGAAGCTGGAAGTGCTGAATGAATAGGACGGCCCACATAACCTCTACCATGACGGGCTGCAACTGGGGCACGAGAATTATTATACGTGCCAGAATCTTGGGGTCTCTTAGCTTCCCTCTCTTCCCTCTTCCGAGTCTGCATACCTTCCAATCTCCTAGCAATTGACACTACCTGTTGGTATGTGATGTCCATCTCTAGCTCTTGGGCCATACTGAATCTGATACTAGGGTGGAGACCCTCAATAAATCTGCGAACTCGCTCTCGGACAGTAGCAACTAAGGCTGGTGTATGCCTCTTTCAACGGTTTAGCTTCAGAGGATGCTCAGGGTTTTCTGGAGGAATGTCACCGTATCCTTCATACTATGGGTATTGTGGATTCCAGTGGGGTTTCTTTCGCGGCATTCCAGTTTAGAGGAGCAGCCTACCAGTGGTGGCAGGCATATGAGTTGGATAGTCCTGCTGAGGCATCTTCACTCACTTGGACTCAATTTTCAAATATGTTCTTAAGGGAGTATGTTTCTCAGAGTGTTAGAGATGCATGGCACGCAGAGTTTGAGCAGCTGCGCCAGGGTTCTATGACTGTATCAGAATATGCGGTCTGATTCACTGATTTGGCAGGTTGCACTGGTATAGAGGTTATGGTCAAATTGGGCCCATGGCTCTGGAGTACAGGCAGCGAGAGTCTGTGCTCCTCCCCCGGCCTGCGATGTGGCAGGAGCAAGTGGAATTAACCTTGCCTGAGCTAAAGTGCCAAACATGTTCAAAAACTGGGCAAGAGTCTCCTGAAGTGCAGGAGTAGTAACAGGCGTCTCAGGTGGCTGCTCTCCAACTGGAGCTACTAGTGGCTCAGGTGCAGCAGCTCGAGCAGGTGCTCTGGCTGCACCACATGGTCTTCCGCGGCCTCTGCCCCGACCCCGGCCTCTTGTGGCTCCAACAGGGGGAGCGGGTGTCTGATCATCGGATCCAGTTATGCGTATCCTCACCATCTATGAGAGAATAGAAAGACAATGCTTTAAAATTTTGAAGACAACAAATACGCACGATAAAGAATCAAAGAAGTGAATATTTCCTAACAGTTTCATAGCCTTTCGAAGATAAGTGCAAACGTCTCCGTACTGATCTGCAAGACTATACTAAACCTGTTTGTGACTCATAACACCTATGAACCTAGAGCTCTGATACCAACCTGTGATGACCCCAAATTCCCTCCGTAGGATGTCGTGATGGCACCTAGTCTCTAAGACTAGGTAAGTCTATCAATGCGGAATACAAATTTAAATTTGAAATAAATAAACTACAATTCAAACAATTTCAACTCCCAAAACCCGGTAGAAATAAATCACAAGCTTTTAAAAATTTATTCTCTATGTCTCTATACATCAGAGTCTAAAGCAAATAAGGAGACAACATAGTAATATAGAAGGGGACTCCGGAGTCTGCAGTCGCTGGCAGATATACCTCGAAGTCTCCTCGTACAGCTAGTTTGCTGATGCCTGGTCTGATATGGTATACCTGGATCTGCACAAAACGATGTGCAGAAGCTTGGCCTTACAAAACGATGTCCAGTAGAGCCTTGACCTGACCTCCTCACTACTCTACCAAGGTTAGGCTTGGCACTTACTGGGTACCGCTGTGGTGTACTCATACTATGTTCTGCACATCTTTTTATTCAGATCCAGGTACATCTTATCAGTCCCGACACTAGTGAGCTGAGATTGCATTTGGAGACTTCAAGGTACACTTGCCTGCGTCCGCATGCCTCGGAGTCCCCTTTATCCCTTTTTATATTTTCCTTCCTTATTAGGCACAGTTGTATAGGAATGATTTAGCATTGTCATAGAGCTTGTGACTTGTATTACGCCGGGTTTTGGGCTATTTTATACACTTTGAGATGTAAAGATTTCCCTTTATATATATGTTGTTGAGTTTTGAGATTTTAGATTATTGTTTTCATTCACTTTCGCATGTTTGTTAGGCTTACCTAGTCATAGAGACTGGGTGCCGTCACGACATCCTACAGAGGGAAATTGGGGTCGTGACAGCATGTTGTTAAGTTTCATTGAAAATTTCATTCATTTTGGTGTCCGATTAGTAGTTCTAGGTGTTATTTTGATGTTTTGATCGCGCGAGCAAGTTCGTATGATTCTTTGGACTTGTGTGCATATTTGGTTTGGAGCCCCGAGGGCTCGGGTGAGTTTCGGATAGGGTACAGACCATTTTTGAACTTAGAATTTCTGGCTTTCTTGAAGTCGGTTGTCACCTGATGCTTTGTGCTTCGCGATCGCGAAGGGGAAATTGGGGTTGGGGTGGTTTTCTTCATCGCGAACGTGATAACTGGGTCGTAAATGCGATAGCTGGGTCGCGAACGCGGAGCAATGGGGGATTTACCCTTCGCGAATGCGTAGGGCTATGGACCTGGGAGGGGGTACTAGGCTAGTATTCTACGCGAACATGACCATTGGGTCGCGAACGCGATGGCCGGGGGGAAGAGCCATCGCGAATGCGAAGGACATCTCGCGAACGCGAAGGCCAATTGGATCGTTGTGCATCGCGAACGCGAAGAAGGCCTGACGCTCAGACCTTAACCCTTTCATAGGTTAGTGTACTTTAACTTATTTTCTTCCATTTCCATCATCACCCATTAATTTCTAGCCTTAATCTATGTTCTTTCATGATAGAAAATTAGGGAGTTGGGAAGAATTGGGGGGGAGAGGATTATAAAATTAGGATTTAGACCTCAAGTTGAGCTCAGATTCCGAAACTAATTACATAATCGGGCTCGGGGGTGAATGGGTAAATGGGCTTTGGTCAGAAACTCGAGTTTTGACCAAGCGAGCCCGGGGTTGACTTTTGCTGACTGTTTAGGAAAAGTGTAAAGATCTTAACTTTATGTATTGTAATTGATTTCCCTAGCATTATTTGATGTTATTGAGTCGATTTTGATTAGATTAGGTTGGTTCAGAGGTGGATTTTAGAGGAAAGGCCTCGGTAGAGCCTTGATTTGCTTGCGGAACGAGGTAAGTGTTGGGTCTAACCTTGATTTGAGAGAATTAAGAACCCTTGAGCTATGTGAAATTCATGTGTAGCAGCGTATATGCGAAGTGACGAGTGTATATACGCCATCAAAATACTTGTTTCCATGCTTTTTCGTATTTCATTAATCGTTTTATTCCATGTCTTAACCGTTACATGCTTTAATTGCTTCCTATGCCTTAATTTGCTATTTGTCATTTATTATTCTCGTATTAAAATGTTAGTTTCTCCCATGCTTCCATGATTTAATTGCTACTTGCCTTAATTGACTTACTTGTACCCTTAGGTTGTCATTTATTTGACTCATCTTACTGCTTAGTATTTATTTTAGCAATTCTTGATTTGGAACGAGATTTCCCTTATGGTTCTGCCTTCATATTCGTTAATCGTAGAGATTCTTGTGATTCGAGTTGTTGAATTGATTTCATTTATTGATTTGTGTTTATGGATCGGGTTGCACGCCGCAACAGATAGAATAAGGGAGGATTGTTATGGTAAAATAAGAGAGGATTATGATTTTGATTCTGATTATATGGTGGGATCGGGTTGCGCGGCACAACATAGTTTTACTTGTTATTATTGATATTTACATGGTGAAATAAGGGAGGATTATGATATTGATTCTGATTATATGGTGGGATCGGGTTGCGCGGCACAACATAGTTTTACTTGTTATTATTGATATTTACATGGTGAAATAAGGGAGGATTATGATATTGATTCTGATTATATGGTGGGATCGGGTTGCGCGGCACAACATAGTTTTACTTGTTATTATTGATATTTACATGGTGAAATAAGGGAGGATTATGATATTGATTCTGATTATATGGTGGGATCGGGTTGCGCGGCACAACATAGTTTTACTTGTTATTATTGATATTTACATGGTGAAATAAGGGAGGATTATGATATTGATTCTGATTATATGGTGGGATCGGGTTGCGCGGCACAACATAGTTTTACTTGTTATTATTGATATTTACATGGTGAAATAAGGGAGGATTATGATATTGATTCTGATTATATGGTGGGATCGGGTTGCGCACCGCAACATATTGTACTTGTTATTATTGATATTGACATGATGGAATAAGGGAAAAACGTGTTTGTACGGGGGATCGGGTTGTGCGCCGCAACGGTTTATGTGTTTGCATTCCTTGTTGTATTGTGTTGGCTTCGGTGTTTTCATACGAGATTCTGAGGATTTATAATTCTGGTTTTACTAGCTTTCGAGGATTGAGTTTATTGTCATGAGTTAACTGCTTTATTTTCCTGTATTTCCTTTCCTGTCATTATAATTATACTACGTACAGGTTATCATAAGTGACCCGCCTTAGCCTCGTCACTACTTCGTCGAAGTTAGGCTCGACACTTACAGAGTACATGGGGTCGGTTGTACTCATACTACACTCTGCACTTTTTGTGCAGACTTTGGAGTCGGTCCCAGCGGGGGTCAATAGATTGCTCGGATCGGACATCTGACGGAGACTTGAGATACAGCTGCTCAGCGTTCGCAGCCCTGAAGTCCCCTTTTACTTTATCCTAGCTGTTTACTTTGTTTCATACAGTTTTACTTTCATTCCGACCATTATATGTATTATTCTAGTTGCCCGTGTACTTGCGACACCAAATCGGGGTTGTATTTAGATATCTCGGTTGTTATGACTTTTCCCACTATATTTCAATTCTCTTACAGTTATTTCAGTTTAATTGGCATCTGTTAGTTTGATTTGTTAAAAGATAGCTTAAAACTATTCTAACGTTGATTTGTCTAGCAAGTGATTTGTTAGGCGTCATTACGGTCTCAAGGGTGGGAGTTACAGTTACTGAAACGGACGAATTGCTAAATGTAGAAGAAGAAGAATTTTCTGAAATAGTGACAGCTTTAGATGTTTCTGTACCATGTATATTTTTTTGAAACAATGATATCGCAAGATGTTTTCTTAACTATGCACATCAATCAAAATCGAGATCAAATACTGATCCCTCGATCCCCCTTCGGGCCACATAGTTACACAAGTACACCAGGTGCAATGCAAGAGAATTAGATGATTGGCGCCATTATATCTGATTACTTTGTTGTAAATTCCGAAAGAATATGGTCTTCATAAAGTAAAGCAATAGTTCCAAAGTCCAGAACCTCATCATTGAGAACTATAAACGCATGATCGTTGGATTTCTTGTAGGATAAGATGATGCTTCAACCTGCAATATAGAGCTGGAGAAGAAATGGCTTCAACTATAGGAAACATGGATACAATCAATAAGAGAAGACATAGACCCTACATTATGACATAGACCCTACATTATGACATATGATAATTAATTATTCAAATGTTTGCAGCAGTCCTTTAGAAAAGATAAGTATATCCTGATTAATCTTTTCAGTGATAAAAAGTTTTAAATAGGGTATCTCGATTCACCAAATAGTAGATCTTTTGCTTCCTCATTAGCTATCTTGTTAAATTTCGAACCTCTAGTTAAATATTCAAATGTTTCCAGCAGGCTCTGCTGTCCTTTAAACAGATAATTATATCCTAATTTATCTTTTTCCTGATAAAAAAAAGTTTACATAGAGTTTCTTGATCGGAAAAGGATCAAATATATCTCTGTACTATTCGAAATAGTTTAAATGTACCCTTCGTTTGAGTATCCATTCACTTATATCCTTACTTTCATATCATTACACTTATTTGCCCTTAATTTAGACAACGGAACACGTAACAGGCTAAAAAAGAAATAACCTACACCCAATTTTAATACCCGAAAACCCACTCTTTAACACCCGACCCGTTCAAATCATGGACTGATATGACAACGAGCCAAAGTACCATATCTCTTTTCATATCTTTTATTTCTTCGTCAAACCCACTTCGGCCGACTGCTACAGCCTCGCCGGAAAGAGCTCCCGTCAACAGGACTTCAATGGTGATAGACTAAATATGAACCAGCCAACAAAAGAAAAAAACCAGATTAACTCATCTGTTTGGAGTGGGACTTTCTGGCCAAATAACACCTGAGATTTGCTCAAATCTTACCAGATTATACACTCTTAATAGTGCACTTTTCGATGTAATTCCAACGATGAAGAAAAGAAAGAAATAGAAAGAGAAAAAGAAATAGAAAGGGAAGAAAAGAAAAAAAAGGGTTCCGGCAAAAGGCGATAGTTTCCGATGACATCAGGTGAAGCTTGAAACTGGGGAAGGGCATAGTTAACGGTAGAAAATAAAGTCACCAAAAGAAGGAATTTCTTCCATTTCAACTTATTACTGCTAATCTCCAAATGGTGTTAAAGAAATTAATCTTTACAACAAGAAAAACATACTATCTAGTGTAAGCCAAAATAATAAAGTCGCCGACGAAGGAGATTTGGCATATCAGGTGAGAAGGCTTACAGCAACTCCCGGGATACATCCACCTAGGGCAGGGATTTTCCCTTTTTATTTTATTTTAGTGAACTTACATAAAACAAAAAGTGGACAATTGTCAAGTTTTTACATGTCTCAAGTAGAAATCTTTTATATTTGAATGGATCGGGTATTAAAGAGTGGGTTTTCGGATATTAAAATTGGGTGTGGGTTATTTCTTTTTTAGCTTGCCACGTGTCCCGCCGTCTAAATTAAGGGCAAATAAGTGCAATAGTACGACGGTAAAGATATAATTGAACGTATACTCAAACGAAGGGTACATTTAAACTATTTTGATTAGTACAAGGATATATTTGACCTTTTTCCGTTTCTTGATTGACCAAATATATCTTCTGCTTCCTTATTAACTACCTTCTTTTTAAATAAGGTCAAGTTCATTCATCAGGAACCAAGATGGTACAGAAAAGAACAAAGAGCATCCCAGAAGCAGTAATCATCCCCTGCATCCCTCCTAACAAATCCAGAAAATCCATAAACTGAAATAGATTCACTAATAAGCTGCCCTTACACCAATAATACAGATTACGAATACATTTATTTTATTATTAAGTTTAGAAATGTGATTCTTGTGTCCTTCAAAACAGGCCTTGTTCCTTTCCAGCTATAAGGTCCATAAGATGCACAGTGGGATGGATCTCCATATCTGCTTCAGCCTTTCGGGTACTCTCTGGGATTACCACTATACTCGCAGTCTCGTTACGCATCACCCAGGCAACACAACAGATGTTTAAGTATATTTCCCAGCATTATCTAGAAACTCAGCAATGGAGATAATATCTGTTACATACATTGAAGCCCCTTCTCTGCAAGTTATCTTGTGTCAAACAGGCCTTCCCAAACTGCTATCCATCCAAAGCATGCTACCTTTATTGGAGCTTTTGTCTTTTAAATCATCCTCCATGGCCAATTGACAGAGTTCTATGACTTGACTTCCTGATCAACATGCTATGTCTACATCGGTGAATCCAGCTTGTTATGATCAATTTAGACTGATTCTAACTATTTTAGTAAAAGACAGTAGTCTTCTACCTCCCAATCATTCAAATTTCTTCCAAGTACAATCTGACATCCTGAGTCTAAGAAAAAATCAGCAATAGTTCCAGTCTTATTAATAGAGTAACTCAGCAAAATAGGGAATTTAGACTTCAAGCATTCCTCCCCTACCAATAAAAAGTCTATCTAGAACTTGATTCTCTGTCCGTTTCCAACTTCTAGTTTACTATGATACACTTCCATATGTCCCCTCTTGCATTCATGTGCAAAGAGGGAGGCCTCCAACCTCCCTTATTACCATAAATAGCACTCATCAACCTCTTCCAAATTACATCACCTTCCAACATGTACCTCTATAGCCATTTGAAGAGTAGACTCTTAATATATAATCTCAGATTTCTCACACCTAGACCTCCACGTTTTTGCCAGTCAACACCATTTGCCATCTAATTAAATGCATCTTCCTTTTTATAGCATTGACATCCCATAGAAATTGATTTCTCATGGAATTCATTTTTTTCTCCACTATTGCAGGCGTTGGGAACAAGGACATCAGGTAGGTTGGCATTCCACGTCTAACACACTATTAATTAGTGTGAGTCTATCCCCCCATAGATGGATATTGCTTTTTCCATGGAACTAGCTTATTCGCACACCTATCCTTATTATCTATCTTGTTAAATTTCTAACCTCTGTTTAAATATTCACTAGCTGTTTCTACACAAAACTTCCATGCAGTCAACTAATTTTGCTTAATCCCTACTTCGACTACCTTTCTAGTTCATTTGCCGTCTCTAAAGTTTTAAGGATCTCCTCCCTATTTGATCTTAAGCAATTTATCCAGAGAAAGAATAATCGTATGTCATCTTACGCAATTAAGAGGTAAAGTCATAGCCTCAATTTCTCTGTCATTTTCCTAACACGATACATGAAAACAACTAGAATACACAAGGTTTTTGACAGTTACCTCATTCTGAGGACCAAAAAAGAAACTTCAACTTTACTCTGAACGGCTAAAATGGTAGAAAAATAATCAAGAGGCATAAATAGATCACTGATCAAAATTATCATTTGAACACCGTGAAACCTTGTTCTACTCTGGAAACGAGTAGCAATCTTATAAGTACGTATAAATAATTGCAAAAGAGAAGCCCAGAGGAATAATACAGACATCGCTCAGCAGCGGTTTTAGCATCAAACAAATATATGGACAACAGTGGATTATAAAGTTAGGGTTACCTGAACATAGAAATTTTAGTTTTCAGAGAAAGTTATACCAGTCAATTTCAAAAAACAATGAACACCTTCATACTGCTGAACATCCACATGATTTGGCCTTTGTTTTAGAAAGGTTATTTAGGTAAGAGAATAGGAGAGTTGTCTGTCAAGAACATTCCTAGAAAAACTATTTCTTCTAGAATGGTCATTTCAGCTAGGAGCATCTTGCTTAAGATGGTTGATAAAAATTACTAGTAAATTACTAGCAAATCAGCCATTCAAAAAACTTTGAATCACAAATGAAAAGGTAAAATACTTGGAACAGAACAAAGCCACCTCAAACTTAAAAGCTCTATGCAAATCAGACTACAAGATATTTGCCAAGGGTGAAATAGTGTATAAGAAGAATTCCCATTATATTCAAGACATAGTGATTTGACACTAGATTTACCAGTATAAGTAAATCAAGTTCAATCATATCAAGCCCGGCGATGATGTACTGTTTTACACAGCACAAACAGACTAACACACTCTACTATGCTTGTTTGCATGTGCAAATGCCCCTTTAGAACTTGAATTCCATTTATTCCCATAATCTAAAAGTGGCAATTCAGAAAGGCAAACCCCTTTTTTATATAACTAGTGACCCAACAAAGAACTAAATAAAGAAATAATAAATTTAGATGTAGTTTTCAAAATCAATTAGGAGTAGTCATGCTCAGTATTAGACTATTATCCTGAAGTGAATGCATGTTCCCCCAGTTATGTTGTCGTATTAGAGGTGATAGACTTTTGCAGCATTGAAGTAGTTTCTACCATAGACGAATTTAGTAAGTGGTATCCAA
Organism: Nicotiana otophora; assembly: GCA_000715115.1. NCBI lineage: Eukaryota > Viridiplantae > Streptophyta > Magnoliopsida > Solanales > Solanaceae > Nicotiana > Nicotiana otophora. Next base: position 42,520 of record AWOL01S0015423.1, on the reverse strand, counting down.
TTTCAAACATTTAAGCATTACCTGGAAATTTGCACATTCAAAGCTGGGAGAGCATGAGAGCAAGCTCATCATCAGAGATCCTAAAATCAACACATGCTCCCAACGAAGAAGCAAGTCTGGCAGCTAATTGATGCTTACACTGGACAAAAAGAGGAATCAAATAAAGAAAGGACAAAAGACATTGGAGAAATAGGGTCGGTAGGTCTCACACAAAGCTGTTCCCCTCTGTTTACAATGTCATAGAAGAAGGAATAACAAGCACAATAATGTTCTGGAAAGCATAGATATTCCTCCTTCCTCTTTGACTCTCCGACAACCTGAGGAAAAAAGGCAAGTCTAATGCTTTATTCATAAACAACTCAAAAACGCTAAGAGGGGTTGGACCTGAAAGATGGAACGACCACTGGGTTTGCCCAAGATCCTTTTTACGCCTCTTTGATCAACTATCCTCATTGCTCGCTCCAAATTTTTCCCAAATAAGAAATGCAATCTACAGAATGTATAGTACCAGAAATCCTATGAATGAAATTGGAATTCAAAGGAACAAGAAAAAGGACAACATTTAATACTGACATTGAAACTTGGTCATCGTTTACTGTAGCAACCCCATCACCAATCAAGAACATGAAAAATAGAAACCCCAAAACAAATTAGCATTACTAGTCAAGTACAGTGCTACCCTTTTTGATATAAGCCCAAAAATAATTAAATTGTGAGGTAGTTGGTTCAAGAAAAGACCTGAATGAGTTGATTGGATACCTTCCCACACCTTTTCTGCAACCAATGCACTAGTGCTCATTCTGAAAACCCTAAAGCAGGGTGCTCAATGAGCTGTTAGTACTAATAAATTTAGAAATTAAAGTAGGAAAGGAACTCAAAAACCAACTGCGATAAAAATGCATAAACTCTCTCTCCCTTTGACGATGAAACAAAGGTTAATTTCACTAAAATTTAATTTATTATAGTCACGTAATAAACTACTGTTAATAAAATAATAGTATCGATTTTCCTAAGCTAGCATTTGGATATAATTTTGATTGAAACATGAAAAAATGAGTTTTTGAAGATGCAATAAAAAATAGGTTTTGAAAGTTAAAATTGTGTTTGGACATGCATTTTACTTGAAAAGAATTTGAAGTTTTGTTAGTAAAAAAGTTCAAGAACTACTATAGAGTTGTTTTTGGAATTTGAAGATTTTATTTTTAAAATCTGCCAAAAACATTATTAAAATCTATAAACAAACAGATATTTGAAAATAAAATTTAAAAAAAAAGCTCTCAAATTTTATGGTCAAACAGGAACTAAGCATATTAAAAATATTATTATGTGCCTTCTTTTTCTCTCCAAAAAAATAGAGCCAAATTTATGGGTCCAAAAGTGTAAAATTAGGGTTCACTATTTTGTAAGAGAAAGAGAAGTATCACACAACTTACCCACACTGTACAATTTGTTAACAAAAAATTCAATCATTTCTTTTGTATCACAAAAATAATAGTAATACTATGCCTCCTGCTACCATATCCTTTTGTTTCTTCCTAGCAACTTTCTATAATATTAGTTTTACTGTATGTGCGATGCGCATGTACCTTGTATCAATGTGCCCAAACTTTTAAAACTCACGTAAATAATATTAAAAAAATATATTTAAGTTATAAAATAGAATCAAGAAAATAAATCGTAAATTTATGAAAATGGTAAATGTTAAATTGTTGATCCTATTTAGCTAATTCACTAAATAAAGGAATCATGTCTTATAGAATTATCCAATGTTTATGGATTGTAAATATTAATGCAAATGTGAAAAAGCAAATCAAACTAAAAATACATTGGCACTTCAACCAATGACACCTAAGAAAATAATAAACTAAATGTATGCATATTCTTGAAATTTTTATTTGGAGTTATAATATAAAACTAAAGTTATAGCTAGACATTTGAATTTAGAATATATTATTAATGATGATTTTATTTAACTTGATATTTAATTGGATCAATATGCAACGATGATAATAAATAAAGTTAGTTCAATATGATTTCTAATTAAAATATTCTTATTTATTAAGTGTGCATATATTATTAAGTTGTACCAAAATTGACGTCTGTCACGACCCAAAACTCAACATGTCGTGATGGCGCCTATCACAAAACTAGGCAAGCCGACAATCACAATAAAACTAGGCATTTTTATATAAAAAAAATAAGATGAAGCAAGTTTAACAACAATAACTCTCATAAATAGCCTATATGAACAACTGCGACTCGAATACAAACTTTTTTAAAATTCGGGTGTCACTGAGTACATGAGTATCTATACAATAACATAGTGTGAAACACCGTCTAGGAAGGTAGAATAATATAAGTAAAACTGAAAGATTGAGGAGGAGAGTCAAGGGCTGCGGACGCCAAAGCAGCTACCTTGATAATCTTCGAACGGGGTAAAAACTTCAAGATCAGCAACCACCGTGCCTGAAAATACCTGAATTTGCACACGAGGTGCAGAGTGTAGTGTGAGTACAATCAACTCAATAAATATCGTAATTAAACAAGGTAAGGTAAGAGAAGCTTAAATTATTGATGATATTAGCTATTCCAGTGTAGGTCTGCCTTTTAAACCAGTACATAAATAACATTTAAAACTAACTCATCAAGTTTCGTGAGAAGAATATCCATAGGTGCATATGTACAATTTCTCAAATACCCTGCTCAAGCCATATCATGGCATATAGAGGAAGGAACAATTAAATCAGATAAATGATCAAGGAAATGCAAATTCCACACGTTGCACGGACAACTCAAGTGCTATTGATAGAACTTACACGGATAACTCACGTACGACACGGACAATTCACGTGCCAATAATATCAATATATGGATTTGCACGGACAACTCACGTGCCAATAACATAATCCGTCTGGCATAATCACAAGCCTTCAGTCCAAACATATAATACAGGAGTAGTTAAACAAGTATACACGTATATGATGAATAAAATAAGATCCTCGTGCTCCTGGACTGGTATAAATGACATGCTAAAGTATAGGCATGTGCAAAGTGTGCCATCGTAGCTCAAATCGGCAATTTCATCACTGAAAGGCATTTATCAAGTTCGTTCAGGGATTAACCTCTATGTAGCCTCAGCATGGCTCAAATAGATCACACAAATTGTTATAACATGAGAGATATCATAGCTTAAAGATTAACAGTCAATCCTCGGTTTTTAAGAGCCCGGGCACAACCCGAACATAAATATATGACCCTGGTGCCCGCACATGGGTTCATCCCCACGCATGTGCGCACCCAGTAGCACGTAGATATCACAACAATTCAGGCAGCTGGTGCCTCAACCGAGTTTAAATAAGATAATTCCCTCAAGCAAATTGAATCACTCCACTAGCAAGCCCTTGCCTCACGAATCGGCCTCCAAATGTCTCGAATCTAGCCACAAACAACTCGATACAATCAACACAAGCTATCAGAATCAATTCCATATGAAAATGCTAAGTTCTTAATCAAAAGTTAAAAAGTCAACTTAAAACGTTAACCACGGGCCCACGGCTTGGAATCCAACAAAAGTCACAAAATCCGAACACCCATTCAACCACGAGTCCAACCATATCAAATTTACCAAATTCCGACACCAAATCGTCACTCAAATCCCCAAATTTTATTCTCCAATCCCTAGCCCAAAACTTCCAATATTCTACCTTAAAAATACTTCAACTAGGTGGGAAATTCAATGGGTAATCAATATTATTGAATAAAAATGATCAAAAGTGGCTTACCTCAAGAAATCACTAGAAACCCTCTCACAAATCGCCTTAATCCGAGCTTGCAAAGTACAAAATGACAAAAATTCCGAAAACCCGTCGAATATAATTTGCCCAGGGCCTTTCGCACCTGCGCTCCACTTAACTGCATCTGAGGTCCCGCTTTTGCGGATTCCTCATCGCTTCTGCGATCCACAACCTCCAACCCACTTCCGCATCTACGATCATTCATGTACATATGCAAATCCGCATCTGAGGAAATACCTCTGCACCTGCGCTCCCCAGGTCCCCTCACCTAGCTCCGCACTTGCTCATCTACGCTCCGCATCTGCGATCTCGCAGGTGCAGAAAATAACCTCGCACCTGCGACCTCTGCCCAAATCTTTCCAGGCCATACCTGCGATCCCCTTCTCGCTTCTGCGAGCTCGCACCTGTGACCAACCCCTCGCAGGTGTGGTCACACCAGCAGTTCCCCAACTTCAGCACTTCTAATTCCACAAATTCAATATGATTCCCATCTGAATCATTCTTGAGGCCCCCAGGATCTCAACCATATATTCCAACAAGTCCTAAACACATGATACGAACTTAGTCAAGGCCTCAAATCACATCAAACAATAACAAAAATACGAATCGCACCCCAATTCAAGCCTAATGAAAATTAATGAATTCCAACTTCTACAATCGATGTCGAAACCTATCAAATCAACTCCGATTAACCTCAAAAGTTTGCACACAAGTCATAAATGACACAACAGACTTATTCCAACTTCCAGAACTAAAATCCGAGCACGATAACCACAAAGTCAACTCTCGGTCAAACTTCTCAACTTTTCAAACTTCTAATTTTTCAACTTTCGCCATTTCAAGCCAAAATCGCCTACGGACCTCCAAATCAATATCCAGACATACACCTAAGTCCCAAATCACCATAAGAAACTATCGAAACCATCAAAATTTTATTCTGGAGCCATTTACTCATAAGTTAACATCCGGTCAACTCTTTCAATTTAAGCATCCAACCCTGGGACTAAGTGTCCCGATTCATTTCGAAACATCCCCGTAACCAAGCCAACTACCCCTACAAGTCACATAATAATAATTGTTAGAATAAGTGGTAAATGGGAGAACAGGGCTACAACACTCAAAACGACCGGCTGGATCGTTACAACGTCTTTATTTACAACTAACTTTTGATTAATCGAAAAGCATAAAAAATTTGGTAGCTTTTGTGCTATCGACCACATGAATAGAATAAAAAACAACATAAACTTTTTATTAAAAGAAGAGGCTGAAACGGGAAAAGTAAAGATAAAATTAAATTAGGTAAAAACCAAAACCAAACTGACGAAGAAACACCAAAACCAAACTCATTATCAATTAAGTTTGTTTTGAAACAAAATACCACGAAATATAATTTGTAAGAAATCTTGTTAGTTTACATGTTTAAATAAGGAAAGGAGTTATATAATGTTATATTTTAATTGATTTATAAATCCTAAATATTAGGATTTCTATATGGCTCAAACAAGAAAGATTTAATAAGTAAAAGTTTTAGTTGATTTTAAAGTCTTAAATATTAAAAAAATAATTAATAGACTATTTTGTCTAATATAGACTCTTTTTTAAAAGGGTAAAAAAGGTGAATGACATTTCGCTTAGGAATTTCGTACTTTTAGTATAGTACTAGTATTAGGGTACGCGCTTTGCGCGTGTACCTCATCTTAATAAGTATAAAACTTTAAATTATATAAATATTATTTATTATGTATATTATTGTCTCGACACCAATTTCCCTCTGTAAGATGTCGTGATGGCACCTAGTCTTTAAGACTAGGTAAGCCTAGCACTTACTGAATTAATGGCAAAATTCAACCAACAACTATTAAATATGAAACAGAAATTTTTATACAAAGCCAACAATCCCAAAACCGGTAGTACAAGTCATAAGCTCTACAGAGTTTACTAGCAAATCTCTAAGTACAACTGTTCTGGAATAGAAATAAACTATACACAAACAATTTTCGAAGGTGACTCTAAGGCCTGCGAATGCGACGATATGTATACCTTGAAGTCTCTACAGCAATATCTGATCCGCTATCTAACAATCCACCGACTGCAAAGTACCTGAATCTACACAAAAATATACAGAAGTGTAGTATGAGTACACCATGATCGGTACCCAGTAAGTATCAAGACTAAACTCGGTGGAGTAGTGACGAGGTACAAGTCAAGACACTCACTAGACAAGATAACCTCTGCAGTATAGATGTATAAAGCTAATAATGGAAAGCAGAAATCAGTAAATGGCAACAAAATCAACATGTGATATTAACAGTAAAGCAACAAGAACACCGAGAAGTATCGTTGAAACCAAATAAGGAATACATAGGGCAATCAGTTAATCAAGTCGTGCTAACACAAGGTTCATAACGAAATCATCCTGTGATACCCCATCTCATAGTCACAAGTCACGGGTCTCAACCCACCATCAGGTACTCACGAAACCTTGTGCCCATATCTCGAATCAACCGTACGGACAACGCACGTGCTAATATCTCAATCCGTCTGGCATAATCATACGCTCACATTCACAATCCACCCGGCGTGGTCACAAGCTCACAATCACAATTTACCCGGCATGATCAGATGCTCACAATCACAATCCGCCCGGTATAATCACAAGCTCAAAATCACAAGGAAAAGCACACCATCACACGAAAATCACCAACACAATGTCCCCAAACCATCACACATCATCCCTGACATTGCCAACCTTATCTCTCCGATAGCCACCCGTATCGCTCCGCCTTGACAATATCATTAGCCGCCCGTATCACTCCGTATAATAGCCACCCTTATCACTCCGCCCGGACAATGACACAATAGCCACCCTTATCATTCCATACATTCAACAATAGTGATATGCCACCCTTACGCCTCGCATAACAACAATGGTGAAATGCCACCCTTATACTCCGCATAACAACAACAGTGAAATGACACCCTTATACTCCACATAACAACAATCAAAACCACACAACAATTCACAAATGCTAACATCACAACAACATTATGTATCCACTCGTAACACAAGTGCCCATAGGCCACAACCTTTCTAAAGATCCAACAATATCAATATTTCCACAACAAATAGCCCACGGCTCAAAAGAGGCATGGGCCCCGGTGTGATTTTTGGCCGAATTTGGGATTTGATGTAGAATTCGATCTTTATCATTTGTAACTGCTCCATTGGGCTTTATCTAATGTATCTGGGTTACTTTTCGCTAGTTTTGAGCCGTTCGGAGGTCGCTACACGTGTGATGGCATTTTTGGAGCATCGCTTGGCTTGCTCGGTGTTGGAATTGGCTTGTTCAAGATAAGTAACTCTTCTAAATTTAGTGCTGAGGGTATGAAACCCCAAATTACGTGTTGTGTGATTGGTATTGAGGTGACACACATACTAGGTGACGGGCGTGTGGGCGTGCACCCTGTGAATTGTGATTTCATTGTTTCTATGGCACTGTATAGTGGCCATATTTTAGTTGATATTTGTGTTTTCACCATGTGATAAAGTAACTGAGCTGTTAATCATGCTAGATATCATGTTTAAGCTTTATGCTGATATTGTTAGGACCCATAGAGGTCGTTGCTTGCTGTCATCTCACTGATTTCATTGATATTTTGTACTCAGTCATATTCATGCATTCATATCATATCTCAGTCTCAGTTGTTACTTATTGGTACATCATATCATTTTTCCGGGTTAGTTTTCATGACATTGTGAGCCCGTGGGTGAGACTGGAGATATTGATGATTGAGTAAGGAAGAGAGCCTGATTATGAGTGACAGTTATAGGACCGGGCTGCACACCGCAACGGTTATATTGATGATTATGATAGCGCTTGGGCTGCAGGAGCCCCTCTGGAGACTGTAACACACCCTCAGTGAGCACGAATGATACTATTAATGGATGGTTTTCCCTGGACATGGATTTGTCCGAAGTACTTACTACCTGGAGATGGATTTCTCCACAGTGTTGGATTGCCCTTTTTCCTCGATACTGGGTGACTTATAGTCATTGTTGTATATGTTTCGGGATGGATTTCCCTGGGTCGTATGGGCCATATACAGTACCAAGTGGTTGAGCATGATGAGTTGAAAGTGTGAAGCAGTGAGATTGAGTACTCTGAGAGTAAGTACATGATTCATCTCTGAGATACATGGCATTGGCATGCATACATGACATACATGTATAGAGACATATTTTCCTCATGTTGTACGGTATCACGTCATTCATGACTTTTACACATATTGATATGTGAGCATAGAGAGGTATTTCACACTTGCTATCTGGAAAAGAAATGAAACATCTTACTTATTTTGGAAAGGATTTTTGGAAAAATTTACAGTTTTCAAACTATCTCATACTTTTTGACGATTTCGGTAAAGGATTTGGATTTTCACTGTTATTCTTGAAAAGCGGAACTATTTTCGGGAAATTGTGATAAAGCTGAGCATTTTATTTCTGAATTGCTTCCTTATTTATATGCTCTACATTGTTATAAATAGTTGTTGGCTATTGGTGTTGGACCCGACCATATTCCAGCTCGTCACTACTTTCAACCTAAGATTAGGTTTGTTACTTATTGAGTACATGTGGTCGGTTGTACTCATACTACACTTCCTGCACATTGCGTGCAGATTTAGAATGCCGATGTTGCTGTGTTCGATGGGAGCTGGATTGGAAGATGTACCTGCGTCCCTGTTGTAACTGCCTCTTGTTCATGGTATCCTTAGATTTTAAAACTCTGTTTATGTACTTTTCAAACATAAAGTGTATTTAGTTCATATCAGCTTTGTAAACTCTATTCTTAAAAGTTCATGATTTGTACTACCAGTCCTTGGGGAATGTATAGGATTCTAGAAAATTCCTTTGTTTAATTGTCTTATTAAAAAGTTAATTAAAGTTGGATAGTTATTAGTTGGCTTACCTAGCAGGTTGGGTTAGGTGCCATCACGACTAGTAAATTTTGGGTCGTGACATCATCATACAAAGCTATTGGAATCATTAAAATACCATTCCGGGGTCATCTATACAAAAGTCAAACTCCAGTCAACTATTTTCACTTAAGCTTCTAAAACAAGAATCATCCTTCAAAATCAATCCTGAATCATCCGAAATCCGAACTCGACCACACACGCAAGTCATAATACATAATATGAAGCTGCTCGAGACCTTAAGCCACCGAACGGGATGCTGATTTTCAAAACGACCGGTTAGGTCGTTACAATTATAGTATAAGATATATTATACAAACTAATATTGATTATAGTTACTATATAATATTTAATTGAAATTTTTTGTTCATGTGTACTATAATTTTTATTATTTTTGTCATGACCCAAATCTCCCTCCATAGGAATTTGTGATGGCACCTAGTCTTAGGGACTTGATAAGCCTAACATTTAACAATAATAATAAATAACGATTGACAAATGAAAATTAGAAATATCCATACAAGACTTACAATCCCAAAACCGGTAGTACAAGTCATAAGCTCTACAAAGTTTGCTAGAAACCTCTAAATAAAACTGTTTCGAAATAAGGATAAACAGTGTAAAAACAACATCAAAAGGTGACTCCGAAGCCTGCGAAAGCAGTAACAGGTTTACCTTGAGTCTCCACAACAAGAATCCGCACAACTAGCTAACGATCGACTGACTTCAAAATACCTAGATCTGCACAAATATTGTGCAGAAGCGTAGTACGGGTACACCACAACAGTACCAAGTAAGTATCAAGACTAACCCCAGTGGAGTAGTGACGAGGACTAGTCAAGTGTAACGACCCAGACGGTCGTTTTGAGTATTACCGCCCCGTTCCCCCATTTACTACTCAAGTTATGCTTTACAGTTATTTTATGACTTACCTGGTTAGTTGGTTCGGGTCCGGAAAGATTTCGGAGTGAAATAAGACACTTAGTCTCATAATTTAAAATTTTAAGGTAGAAAAGTTGTCCGGATATGGATTTATGTGTAAATTACCTCGGATTTGAATTTTTATTATTCCAATAGCTCCGTATGGTGATTTTGGACTTAGGAGCATGTCCATATTTTTTTGAGGTCCGTAGTGGAATTAGGCTTGAAATGGCGAAAGTTGAATTTTTGGAAAGTTTGACCGAGGAGTTGACTTGTTGATATCGGGGTCGGAATCCGATTCTAGAAATTCAAATAGGTCCGTAATGTGAAATGTGACTTGTGTGCAAAATTTGAGGTCAATCGGACGTGATTTGATAGGTTTCGACGTCATTTGTAAAATTTGGAAATTTCGAAGTTCATTAGGCCTGAATCCGTGTGTAGTTCATATTTTTTGAAGTTGTTTGATGCGATATGAGACCTTGAGTAGGTCCGTATTATGTTATGGTACTTGTTGGTATATTTGGTTGAGGTCCCGGGAGCCTCGGGTGAGTTTCGAACGGTTAGCAGATCGATTTTTGAATTTGGAAGACTGCTGAAGCTGAAGCCTTTTGGTGTAATCGCACCTGCGGAACAGTGGTCGCAGGTGCGAGCTGGGGTGCGCTGAAGCGAGGTGCGCTGGTGCGGAAGGATTTCGCAGGTGCGGAATCGCACCTGCGTGAGAAGGAACGCAGAAGCGGTGCTTGGGCTGGGGATTTTGAGCGCAGACGCGAACTCGCACCTGCGCGTGGTTGATTGCAGGAGCGAAAATTTCAGAATAATCAGGGGAAAATCCGCAGAAGTAGATGTGCAGAAGCGATTCAAATTCTGCAGGTGCGAGACACTTGGCAGAATGTTAAAAACAGAGGAGTCCGAGATTTTGTCAGTTTTGACATTTCCAAAAGCGGGTGAGGCGATATTTGAGCAAGGTTTTCATGGTAAAACTTCAGGTAAGTCCCTTGTGATCATTTCTACTTTATAATATTGAATTATCATCGAATAATCCGACTAGATTACATGTTTTTGAGGTGTAAATCAGGGGTTTGAACTTAGGCATTTGAAAATAAGATTTGAAGATTTGGAGGTCGAGTTGAGGTCGGATTTTGGTAAAATTAGTATGTTAGACTCGTGATTGAATGGGCTTTCGGATTTTGTAACTTTTGTCGGGTTCCGAGACATGGTCCCCACGAGCAATTTTTGAGCTAAATTTCAGATTTTTATGAAAAAAATTATATTTTCATATGGAATTAATTTCGATAAATTTTATTGACTGAAACGAATTAATTGTGATTAGATTCGAGGCATTCAGAGGCCGATTTGCGAGGCAAAGGCATAGCAGAGTAAATAATTTCACATTTTGAGGTAACAGTTATAAATCTGGTCCTAAGGGTATGAAACTCTAGATTTTGGTATCATGTGATTACTTTGGAGGTGACACACATGCTAGGTGACGGGCGTATGGGCGTGCACCGAGGGGATTGTGACTTGATTTGTCCCGTGGAAACTGTAAAGTTGAATAACTTGTTGTTAGCTATGTGCTCTCTATGTGTTGTAAAAATTTGACTAAGTCATGTTAGAAACCATGTTTAGGCTATATGTTGGTACTGTTGGGACCCACAGAGGTCGTGCACATGTTGAATTATCTGCTTAAATTGTTGTTTTGTACTCAGTCACAGCTTACTTGATTATTTTATCTCAGTCTCTATTGTTCATTATTGATGTATCATATCATTGTTGTTTGGGCTGATTTTATGATTGTTGAGAGCCCGAGAGACTGGAGAGCTTTATGACTAAGTGAGGCCGAGGGCCTGACTGTGAGATATTATACCATAGCATGTGAGTGGGCCTTGCAGCACGTAAGTTGGCTGTGCAACACGTAAGTTGGTCGTGCAGATCCTTATATTATACTATAGCACATGAGTTGGCCGTGCAGCACGTGAGTTGACCGTGTGGATCCAGATATTTATATTATAGCACGTGAGTTGTCCGTGCAGATTATAGCGCTTGGGCTGTAGGAGCCCCTCTGGAGTCTGTACACCCCTAGTGAGTGCGGGTACCCATTGAGTGTGAGTTTTGAGGGCTGAGAGCCGAATGGTTGAGCTGTTGTGATAAGTTGAGTGACTGTTGCCTACCTGAGATGATGTACTTGCTTTGCATTTGTTGTTGCACTTGGTTGCTATCTGTCATTATGTGAATTCTCTGAAGGATTTATATCCGGATTACATGAATTTGAACTGTATAAAATTGATTTGACTTAAACTGCCGGATTTGAAAGCATGTCTATTCTTTGTTGGAATTTCTGAAAGTGAACTATAACTGTGTAGCTCGTCGCTATCGTCAGTTCTTTATTTATTATTGTTACTTGCTGAGTTGGTTGTACTCATACTACACCCTGCACTCCGTGTGCAGATCCAGGAGTTCCCGAACATAACGGGTGTTGATTCTTTCGCACAACTGATTTTAGGAGATTCTGAGGTAGCTGCCATGTTTCACAGACCATGCCTCTCCTTCCCTATCTCCTTGTTTACTGTATTTGGTCTCAGACTATTATGGACCGTGTTTTCCAGATTTGTAATCATGTTAGATGCTCATGTACTCAGTGACACCAGGTTTTGGGAGTTTTCGTATAAATATTTGTGGTATTATGTATTGTATTTAAATATTATATTTTCAGACTTAAAAGAAATTGTGGTTTATTGAGATTTTTGACTTGCCTAGTACCGTGATAGGCGTCATCATGATAGGTTAGGATTTTGGGTCGTGACAAGTTAGTATCAGAGCCCTAGGTTACATAGGTCTCACAAGTCATGATCATATTTTGTAGAGTCTTGCGGATTGGTACGGAGACGTCTGTACTTATCTTCGAGAGGCTGCCAAACCCTTAGGAAAATTTCACTTTCTTGCATTTTATCGTGCGGAATTGATTCATCTTGAAACATAACTCTTTGAACTCCCTTCCATGCATTTCGTATGCGCATACGAGCGCTCGGTATCAGTTGTGCATCACCGACTTGTGATTCTATGAACGAGGTTCAAGAAGTGTATTATGTGTTTTGGTGATGGGCCAGTCTGGAGGACTTGAGGCCGGGGTTAGACCGTAGCTTAGGCTCGGTAGTTTCGATTGTGAGAGCTTGTGCATATTGACCCTATATCCGGCAATATCCCCATGAGTAGGATTTGTGGCTCGATGAGCGATTGAATGACTATATGGTAAGTATGCTATGACTACGGAATGTGTTCAGATGGGTTGAATGTGACGAATAAAGTTTGCTTATGACTCAAGAGTTTGCTATTGGGTACTTGATTTCTGTCTTGATTTAACGTATAGTCTCGAGTTGTGAGTGTATTTAAGGATCTTTCACGCTGTTAAATTTTGGGATAAATTAATTTCCCATGTCTTGTCAATGAGTTTGGACTCAAGAAGAGTAAGTGATTGTGTAGTAATTGTGGTTGCGAATGAGTATTTCTAATGTTGATGGCTCGAGAAATATGATCTTCGAAGAGGCTTAGAGTCGGTAACATTTTATTGGTTCAGGTGCGACATAGATGCATTTTGATTTGATGCAACAGTTGGGTAGCAAAGTATGAGGGAAGACATGACGGGAAGTGTTTCGCGGTGGTTAAATTACTAGCAGGTCAAGTAGGAGAAGTAGAGGTTGAGAAGTTGCTTAAAGGAGATGATTTAACCGAAGTAAGAGTGGCAGATTAGCATATGGATTCTGTGATAGGGTAGTCGCGTGCCTTGAGAAAGTGTAGAACGGTTTGGACTCGTGTTAGAATGTGATCGAGCCTACAAACTTTATTTGGAGTGATGGTTACTGTATGGAGAAAGATTGAATATGGCGTAAAGGAGTTTGTTTGAAATGAAGAGGGATGTGAAGATCTGATTATCGTTTCAGGCGCAATATGACTTGAGTTCGAAAGGTATTGTTGAACTTTCAGTTGACGTCAATAGGTAAAGTGCAGACTTATACAAATGGTGGGTGAGCATGAGCTCAGGAGAATTTACTGATTACGTAGTTGTTGCACCCAGTGTAGTGTCGTTGGAAGATGTCAGTAAGGAATTCCACAGGTGGGTTATCTCCTATGAGCAGTTAGCGGTGGCGTGATGTTGATGAAGCTTCTGCGAGGAATATTACTTGCTACCCGGTAATAGGTCGAGTGTGTGACTGTGGCTGGTGATTCAGAATGTTCCTAAAAAGCTTAACAAAATACTTCAAAAAGTCTGGCAGGTTAACAGTGCGAGATATTGGTAATTGAGAAAGGGAAATCCTTGCGGGTTCTGATTTTATATAATGGCAGCTTAAGGCTAAGTGGGGGAGCCTGCTATTGACAATTTGATTTCATGGGTATGTGTCAAATTTTTGTTTTGGTCTGAAGTATACTTGGGAATCAGTGTTGACTTGCAGAGGTGGAGTTCGAAAATGACTCGAATAAAAAAAATCATGGTTATGGGTTATATTGCACTATGAGTATATGAAAATCGTGGGATGAGTGAGTTGTTAATTGTGACTGATATAGTGTGCACGGAGTATGAATTTGATAGGTGGTATTAAATTAGAGTTACTTCTTTGAGTGTTGTTGTGCTAATGGGGCACATGTCTGTTGGCCCATTTGGGTGATGTAATTTGGATTTGAACAAAGTGGGTGACTCTCGAGAATGTTCCAATAGGTTCGAGGTTTATATATAGCAATTGAGAAATTCTCCGGGCTTGCGTAAGGATAAAAATCTAAGATTTGTGTTTGGTGGTGCCTGGACTTGCGGAAATTCCATATGACTATGGATTCTACATTTTAGTATAAGGAAGGTAAGAAGAATAATTTCAAATTCACATAAGATATTCTCAGAGTGAGTGTTACAATTGTGGTATTTTTTTTTTGAAGGTGCTTAAGAAGAATACAATTGCTTATGGGCTGTAGGGCATTGTGGTTCTATGCTAGGTTTGTGGGGTGAGTTGTGGTTAAAGATTGTGGTGTTTTAGCAAGGAGAAGTATCAATCTGAAGACAAATTCGGAAGAAAATCGGAGAAAATAAGACATCTGGGTAGTAGGTTGGATTAGTATGGTAACAGATATGATCGGTTCTTTGGGTGCTTATGATGTGGGGGTTTTCTACAGGTGCTTTGTGGCAATACACCTGGGTTTGACGACCTGCGTGGCTTGGTTGAGCTAGAGAGATTCAACTCTGATGGCTTGAATATGTTCAAATGGATTCCAAAGTATTCTCGAGGATTTCTACCATGGTTTGAGCTGGGTATTTTCCTACCAGCCTGAGAAGCATGTTGAGTATTTTGATTTTCTACCTGATGGAATCAAATGGAAGGCTTCTAGCTGATAGGATACATATTCTACTTGAGACTCAGAATGATTATGAGGTTCTCGTATTTTTCAACTGATGGCATGATAGATGCGGTGTGTTGTGTAGGATTAAGGTTGGCGTGTGCAAGGTCACAGTTTAGCTTTGACA
This sequence comes from Nicotiana otophora, assembly GCA_000715115.1. Classification (NCBI taxonomy): domain Eukaryota; kingdom Viridiplantae; phylum Streptophyta; class Magnoliopsida; order Solanales; family Solanaceae; genus Nicotiana; species Nicotiana otophora. The sequence goes on along the minus strand of AWOL01S0015423.1, from coordinate 27,328 downwards.
TAAATTCTTAGAGGAGATGAACAGTTTTCGATGTTTAGATGAGTGCTATCACTATTTGGTATTGCGTGAGTAGAGTATATATTTCAGAAGGCGTACTATGCTTTGAATTATGGATATTTTATAGGTATTGCAGTATTTTCCTGGTTGATCGACTGCTGATTTTAGGAGATTGCTATGTGGCACAAAAGAATGGGAGAAATATTCCTCGTGGCATGATTGTGTATGAGAGATGTGTTAGACACTCGGGCGGTGGAGATGGAATCAGAAATGGTGATTCGTGTGTTCTATGGATTTGGTGCAGATTGTTTCATGGTTGCGGGTTGTGAAGTCATGGCCGAAGCTAGCCAGATAATAGTATGTATTATGCTTCAGTCATTGTGGACTTTCGGAGGGTTCTTTGTCTATTTGTGGGTGACCAGAGTTGATATTGGGGGTCCATTTATAGGCCCAATTAAAATGTGTATTCTACACCGAGCCAGAATGGTTGGCTCCATACTACTATTATTGAGGGATGTGCCATTTGGTTGATGTTGAACTTATTCGTGTTCTGAAATTAATCTGTGAGTTACACCTTTATGCTACGAGGAGTTATGATTAATTGGTTATGTGCACAGATGGTGCGGTTATATTAGGGGCCTTATGGCAAAATTTGAGCGAGATGAGTATTTGGGTATTGCGTGATCGATTGCGTTTTGGTTATGTTCTTTCAAGTTTTGTGTGACATTTTTGTCATTTGCCTTTCCGTCGTTATTGATTTTGAGCAGGGTGGCTCGAGGTAGATAATATGGACCAACATTTGGATGGGGGCACGCATTGAAGTGGAGTTATGTTAAGGTATGAACCTTGCGTTAGAATCGTGTGATGGTTCTTCGGTGTGTGATGGATTTTCAACATTTCTTTGTGGCGGTACTTGTTAATCTGGCTGGGCAGTTCTCTCATTTGAGTCATTTTCCATGAATGAATATATTTGAATTGTTGCGTATTGGCGCACGGATGGCACGACTTGTGGCTTTGAGTCATACTGGTGTGGCATGTCTGCGGGATAGTTGTGTTTAATAATATAAGGTCATTGGACCCAGAATGGTACTGTCAGGTTTGATTCCGGTATATTTGGGAAGACAACATTGAAAGTCGGCTTAGGAAAGGATTGTGGTTCTGGTTGGGGCGATAAAGCTCCATGTCTAGTTGATCTAATTAACAGTTATGAGTTTTGATTGTTTCTTTCATCTTTGCCAGTGTACAAAGGTTTGGAATGAGGTCCTATGGAATGCGAGGTTTTATACTAGTACTTGGTTGGTTTTGAGTAGTTACTGTGATAAACAATGGTGTTACGAGTATGCAAGTTGTGTAGTATGTTATGCGATTGTATCTGGGATTATGGTTATGGCTGAGGATAGCTTGTCCAGGCTTACACAGTGGGTATATGCGAGATTCGGGTCTTGAAAAGAATTTTGAATGTTAGAAATTTGGATCCAAGGTTTTAGGCTAAGGTTAAATTAATGATCTTCAATTGTGCTGTGTTGTCAGATCTATGGAATATGGTGGCGCGGGATCACCCCCGGGTACGTGCATGGTAAGATGGAATAGTGATTTGATAGCCTGGAAACAACTCATGGCACGTTCGAGGACGAACATATGTTTAAGTGGGGGAGAATGTAACGACCATGCCAGTCATTTTGAGTATTACCGTCCAGTTCCTCCATTTATTGCTCAAGTTATGCTTTACAGTTGTATTATGACTTACCGGGTTAGTTGGTTCGGGTCCGGAAAGATTTCGGAATCAAATGAGACACTTAGTCTCATAATTTAAAATTTTAAGGTAGAAAAGTTGTCCGGATGTGGATTTATGTGTAAACGACCTCAGATTTGAATTTTGATGATTCCAATAGCTCCGTATGGTAATTTTGAACTTAGGAGCGTGTCCGGATTTTTTTTGAGGTCGGTAGTGGAATTAGGCTTGAAATGGCAAAAGTTGAATTTTTGGGAAGTTTGACCGAGGGGTTGACTTTTTGATATCGGGGTCGGAATCTGATTCTGGAAATTGGAATAGGTCCGTAATGTGAAATGTGACTTGTGTGCAAAATTTGAGGTCAATCGGACGGGATTTGATAGGTCTCGGCGTCGTTTGTAAAATTTGAAAATTTCGAAGTTCATTAGGCTTGAATCCGTGTGTAGTTCATATTTTTGAAGTTGTTTGATGTGATTTGAGGCCTCGAGTAGGTCCGTATTATGTTATGGGACTTGTTGGTATATTTGGTTGAGGTCCGGGGGCCTCGGGTGAGTTTCGGACGGATAGCGGATCGATTTTTGAATTTGAAAGACTGCTGAAGCTGAAGCATTCTGGTGTAATCACACCTGCAGAACAGTGGTCGCAGGTGTGAGCTCGCAAGTGCGAGCTGGGGTGCACTGAAGCGAGGTGCGCAGACGCGGAAGGACTTCACAGGTGCGGAATCGCACCTGCGCGAGAAGGAACGCAGAAGCGGCGCCTGGGCTAGGGGTTTTGAGCGTAGATGCGGAAGGCATCTCGCGGGTGCGAACTCGCACATGCGCGTGGTTGATCGCAGGAGCAAAAATTTCGCAGAAGCGAGGGAAAAATCCGCAGAAGCGGTTCAAATTCCGCAGGTGCGAGACTCCTGTGCAGAATGTTAAAAACAGAGGAGTCCGAGATTTTGTCATTTTTGACATTTCCAAAGGCGGATGAGGCGATTGTAGAGAAAGGTTTTCACAGGAAAACTTGAGGTAAGTCCCTTGTGATCATTTCTACTCTATAATATTGAATTATTATCGAATAATCCGACTAGATTACATGTTTTTGGGGTGTAAATCGGGGGTTTGAACTTAGGGATTTGAAAATAAGATTTGAAGATTTGGAGGTCGAGTTGAGGTTGGATTTTGGTAAAATTAGTATAGTTAGACTCGTGGTTGAATGGGCTTTCGGATTTTGTAACTTTTGTCGGGTTCCAAGACATGGGCCCCACAGGCAATATTTAAGCTAATTTTTGGATTTTTATGGAAAAGATTGTATTTTCATATGGAATTAATTCCGAAAATTTTATTGACTGAAACGAATCAATTGTGACTAGATTCGAGGCATTCAGAGGCTAATTTGCGAGGCAAAGGAATAGCAGAGTAAAGAATTTCACGTTTTAAGGTAAGTACAATTATAAATCTGGCCCTGAGGGTATGAAACCCCGAATTTTCGTATCATGTAATTATTTTGGAGGTGATGCACATGCTACGTGACAGGCATATGGGCGTGCACCGAGGGGATTATGACTTGGTCCGTCCCGTGGAAACTATAAAGTTGAATAACTTGTTGTTAGCTATGTGCTCTCTATGTGTTGTGGAAATTTGACTAAGTCATGTTAGAAACCATGTTTAGGCTATATGTTGGTGCCGTTGGGACCCACAGTGGTCGTGTATATGTGGAATTATCTGCTTACATTGTTGTTTTGTACTCAGTCACAACTTACTTGATTATTTTATCTCAGTCTCTATTGTTCATTATTGATGTATCATGTTATTGTTGTTTGGGCTGATTTTATGATTGTTAAGAGCTCGAGAGACTGGAGAGCTTTATGACTGAGTGAGGCCGAGGGCCTGATTGTGAGATATTATACCATAGCACGTGAGTTGGCCGTGCATCACGTAAGTTGGTCGTGTAGATCATTATATTATACTATAGCACGTGAGTTGGCCGTGCAGCACGTGAGTTGACCGTGTGGATATAGATATTTATATTATAGCACATGAGTTGTCCGTGCAGATTATAGCGCTTGGGCTGTAGGAGCCCTAGTCTGTACACCCCTAGTGAGCGCGGGTACCCATTGAGTGTGAGTTCTGAGGGCCGAGAGCCGAATGGTTGAGCTGTTCTGATGAGTTGAGTGACTGTTGCCTACCTGAGAGGCTGTACTTGCTTTGAATTTGTTGTTGCACTTGGTTGCTATCTGTCATTATTGTGAATTCTCTGAAGGATTTATATCCAGATTACATGAATTTGAACTGTAAAAAATTGATTTGACTTAAATTGCCGGATTTGAAAGCATGTCTATTCTTTGTTGAAATTTCTGAAAGTGAACTATAACTATGTAGCTCGTCGCTATCGTCAGTTCTTTATTTATTATTGTTACTTGCTGAGTTAGTTGTACTCATACTAAACCCTGCACTCCGTGTGCAGATCCAGGAGTTCCCGAACATAGCGGGTGTTGATTCTTTCGCACAACTGATTTTAGGAGATTCTGAGGTAGCTGCCATGTTTCATAGACCATGCCTCTCCTTCCCAATATCCTTGTTTACTGTATTTGGTCTCAGACTATTATGGACCGTGTTTTCCAGATTTGTAATCATGTTAGATGCTCATGTACTCAGTGACACCAGGTTTTAGGAGTGTTCGTATCAGTATTTGTGGGATTATATATTGTATTTAAATATTATATTTTCAGACTTAAAAGAAATTGTGGTTTATTGAGATTTTCGGCTTTCCTAGTACCGAGATAGGCACAATCACGATCGGTTAGGATTTTGGGTCGTGGCATCAAGATACCTACTGGACTAAATAACCTGAGTGAGTATAAGTGTAGAACTAACAGAATATGATATATTTATAAAGCTACGCATAATGACAACGATAATATGGTACTTTGTCACGACCCGAAATTCCCACCGTCGGGACCGTGATGTCGCCTAACATTTCACTTGCTAAGCAAGCCAACGTTAGAACAATTTATCCCTTTAACAATTTAAATATAATTAATGAACAAGAACTGATTTAACTGCAATAATCCAAATATAAATACGGAAGCTAAAACCATAAAACATCTGCTACAAATCCCTGAACCCGGTGTCACAAGTGCAGGAGCTTCTAGAGTAATACATACAAGGGTCTGAAATAAATACAAAGTTGTCTGAATGAAAATACATAGCTAAATAAAAATAAAGACGGGGACTTCAGAAGTTGCGGGCGCTAAGCAGCTATACCTCAAGTCTCCGCAGGCTGTCCAATCCGAGCTCTCTAGTAGCCGCCACTGGGACCGACTCCAAACTCTACACAGTGTACAGAGTGTAGTATCAGTACAACCGACTCTATATACTGGTGAGTGCCGAGCCTAACCTCGACGAAGTAGTGACGAGGCTAAGGCAGGTCATCTACACTACAACCTGAACGCAGTATATAATAATGACAGAAAATGGGAATACTGAACAGAATTAAACAACCAAGTGAAAATATCAACCACAAGCTCAAGAATAAATCAGTGTCGTTCAGAATTACCAATCTTTAATAATTCAGATACAAATACCGGAAAAACCAACACAACTTAAGAAATGGAAACATATAGGTTGTTGCGGCGTGCAACCCGATCCCACCAGACAACACGAAATCCCCCCTTATTTCACCGTAACGATATCAACAACAATAAATAATATATATATATGTTACGGCGCGCAACCCAATCCCACCATATATCAATATCAGTATCATAATTCACCCTTATTTTACCATGTCAATCCACCCATATTCTACCTGTTGCGGCGTGCAACCCGATCCTACCGTATAGTACAAATTCACCCTTATTCCATCACATCAATCCACCCTTATTACACCTGCTACGACGTTCAGCCCAATCTCATCATATCAGTACCATGTACTCAATGCACAATCAAATCAACAGATCAGACCACAATAACCTTTACGATCAACAAATACTAAACTGAACCAAATGGAAACCTCGTACAATATAGAAAATCTACACGAGTAGTACTATACAGCGAGACCAATCCAGTAATTGACAATTAGAAGGTGCAAGTAAGTCAATTTAAGCAAATAGCAGGGAATCATGAAACTATAGAAACACTAACGCCGTGAACAGGAAACGATATTGAATAACAAGTAGCAATTAAGCATGGAAAGCATTTAGAGCATATAACAGTTAAGACAGGAAAGGAAATAATTAAGGAAAATCGGTAAATCGGGGAAACCAGACAATTCAGCGGCGTATAAGCACTCGTCACCTCGCATATACGCCGCTCACATGGAAATCACATAGCACATAGTCCGAGGGTTCCTAATACACAACCTTACCTCGCTCCAAAGACCACTCAAAGCTCAACCACAGATTTGCCTTTCAAACAAGCCTCTAAACCAACAATATCTAGCAAATTACCAACCAAACGATTCAAAATAAGCCGTAGGAATCACCCACGATTGCAAAAGATTCAATTTAGGTTATTATTGAAAAAGTCAATAAAAGTCAACACCCGGGCCCTCTTGGTCCAAACCCAAAATTTGGACTAACACCCGATTACCCATTCACCCCGGAGCCTGGTTATGTAATTTGTTTTGGAATCCGACCTCAATTTGAGGTCTAAATCCCTATTTTTCAAAAATCCCTAATTCTACCAACCCCCCCAATTTCCACCATGAAAACTCTAGATTTTAGTTTGAAATCTTAGGAAAAGTAGTGAAAGATTGAAAGAAACTAGTTTAGAATCACTTACCAATGTTTTGGGGAAGAAACATTCTTTGGAAAATCGCCTCTAGGGTTCTTGAGTTTTAAAATTTGAAGAATTAACCAAAATTCCCGTCTAAGTCAAGTTTTGATTAATTGCAAGTGTCGTATTTGCGACCTGGGGTTTACAAATGTGAGCCCCGCAAATGCGAAGAACCTATCACAAATGCGAAGGTCTCCTCATTCCTGCTTTCTTCGCAAATGCGAACTGGACTGATCGCAAATGCGACCCCATGATCGCAAATGCGAAGAAATTTCCCTCCTAGTCCCCGTCGCAAATGCAAACGTAGTATCGCAAATGCGAACATAAGGTGGCCCAGCTACTCTTCGCATTTGCAATGAGTAGCTCGCAAATGCGAACCCCTCAAAGGTCGCAAATGCGAACCCCTCAAAGGTCGCAAATGCGATGACTGGTATCACAAATGCGATACCAGAGGTCTGCATCAGAACTGGAAATACCAGCAATGTTCTAAGTCCTATTTTCACTCCGTAGACGAAACTCACCTTAGCCCTCAAGGCCCTAAACCAAAAGTGCACACAAGTCTAAAAATATCATACGAACTTGCTCGCGTGATCAATTCGCCAAAATAACATCTAGAACTACGAATTGAACACCAAATCAAATGAAATTTTCAAGAAAACTTTGAAACTTCTATTTTCACAACCGGTCATCCGAATCACATCAAACCAACTCTGTTTCTCACCAAATTTGACAGACAAGCCATAAATATAGTATTATACCTATACCGGGTTCCAGAACATAAATACGGACTCAATATCCATAAAGTCAACTATGGGTCAAACATTTCAAATTCATTTAAGCCTTTAGCTTTCAAATTTCAACAAAGTCCGATATCTTGGGCCCTGACTTCCGAATTCGATTCCGGGCATACGCCCAAGTCCCAAATCACGAAACGGACCCACCTGGACCGTCAAAATACGAATTCGGGTCCGTTTACTCAAAATATTGACCAAAGTCAACTCAAATGGTTTTCAAAGCAAAATTTCATATTTTAATAGTTTTTAACATAAAAACATTCGGGGAACACGCTCAGACTATGCACGCAAATCGAGGAGGATAAAAATGAGATTTTTAAGGCTTCAAAGCGCAGAATTGGGTTCTAAAACATGAGATGACCTATCGAGTCATCACATACTTGCAATAAGAAATAGAAACAACAATTAGCAGCGAAACACAATAAGTAATAACACAGTAGAGTAAGCTGAACACAGTCTAAATCCGGTGAACACAATTTAAAGAAGGGTAGGTAGCAACTAGATGAGAATAACCACTTTCACATTAGGTTTTATCCAATAATTTCCACGAGGTACCATACCTCAAAATATTCACAAGTCACGAGTCCCACTTTGTGAACCCTAAACACTTGGCATCTTGTGCCCTCATTTCAACTGGTAACTGCACGGACGACTCACGTGCCAATAGAACCATTCTCAGATAGAACGCAAGTAGACGAGGGTGTGTATAAATACTCAATAATCACAGGAACCAGCTTCTTAAACTGATAGGAGTGATTAACTATGTGTATGCTTGTGCAAGTGTTCTAACACAGTTCAGGACAACTAGTAAGTATAGAGAAATGAACAACACGTAAGAATGTTCCCCACAAATTTTCACAAGATAAAAACTCACATAGGTAGGTACGTCGCTACACAAATATCAACCACAAAATGCCCCCAGGCCATCACAAGTCTTCACAGATCAATCACTGACATAGCCCACCTTGTCTCGCCACGTGCGCAAAAAATAAGTAAATGCCCGCCTTGTCTCGCCACACGTGCATAATAATATTCCCACCTTGTCTCGCCACATGCGCAACCCACGTATATAGCCTACCTTGTCACGCCGTATGTGCACATATCAATAGTAATAATAGCACGACAGAAATCTCGTGCAACACAATAACACCCGCACGGCAAAGACCTCGTGCATCACAACAACAACCGCACGGCAGAAACCTCGTGCTACACAATACTGAGTATAATAACAAGAATGACAATATAAATAAAAGTACGGCATGTAACCCAACTCAAGAGATTTCGATCACAAAGAAAAGGTAGAACGAGTTCACAAAGAATAAACACAATAGATAATATTAGTCATAATAAGAATAGCTCAACAAGGGAGAAATGATATGAAACAACGATCCCACAAAGTACAATTAAACAACAAGGGAGATATCACGGGTCAATAATTCCAAATAAGGATAAGTCAACTAAGATATAAGATAGCTAAAATTCTTTTAGGGTTGAGCAATTACGAAAGAGATACGAGAAATTCAATTAAGTGTATGCAACGGAAAGATAATCATAACCTCAATTAAGGATGAACAATTACAGAAGAGATAATTATAATTTCAATTAATGAAAAATGATTAGGGAGGGACAGCATGGCAATAGAAGAGGTAACAACTTCGTTTAAGGCACATAAGAGGCAAATAGGTAATAAGGGTGGATCATGAAGCAATTAATTCCAATTAAAATACGTAGAGGTGAAACTAGTAAATAGGGAACTCAATCATAGCAAAACAACATCATATCTAGTGAACATAAGGACCTAAGAGCCCTAAAGGGTCAACTTTCCACAAATAAGCCCGGGCACATACTCGCCACCTCACGTACACAGACTTTACATGATACAATTAGCATAGAAGACTCAAATCCTAAGGGGTAATTCCCCCATACAAAGTTAGACAAGATACTTACCTCAAAATAGATAGACCGACACTCTAAAATGATCTTCTCGAGTGAAATGACCTCCGGACGACTCAAATCTAGCCAAAATAACCAATTGATTTGCTTGAAAACCCCACAAAGAATCGCTCACAACCGAGCTCTAGAACTCCAAAATGTTAAAAATGACTAACCCTCGGAATAGAGTACTTTTATATTCTGCCCAAGTATTTGTACATCGCGATCACGGAATTTCAATTGCGAACGCAAAGAGGAAATGGCTACTGCTCGGAATTAGTGCTACGCGATCGTTAACAAACATGTGCGATCGCGAAGAAGGAAATTTTGATGGTACAAGAATTGAGCTAGGCGAACGCGTGAAGCAGTACGCGAACGTGAAGAAGTGAAATACAGACTTACGTGATCGCGGACAGAAGCATGCGAATGCGAATATTAAATATTTCATCCTCCATAATTACACTATGCGATGCGGGGGTATTGACGCGAACGCGATTAATGAAACTAGATGACAAAATCAGCAGTTCTAAAGCCCGTAGCCCATCCGAAACACACTTGAGGCCCCCAAGACCCCGTAAAAACGCACCAACAAGTTCCATAGCCTAACATGGACTCATTCAAGGTCTCAAATCACATCAAACAACGTCGAAACTACGAATCACACCATGAATCGAACTCATGAACTTTCAAATCTTCCAACTTCTAAAACTCGTGCCGAAACCTATCAAATCAAGCCGAAATGACATCAACGTTTGTAGGCAAGTTCCAAATGACATAACGGAGCTGTTCAAACTCTCGGAATACCATTCCCACCCCATATCGCCAAAGTCAACTCTTGGTCAAACCTCTCAACCTTCCAAAACTTTAAATTTTCCAACTTTTGCCGAAATGCTTCAAATTACCCTATGGACCTCCGAATCCAAATCCGGACGCACGCCTAAGTCCAAAATCACCATACGAAGCTGTTAGAATCATCAAAACCCCATTCCGGAGTCATTTAAACTAAAGCCAAATTCTGGTCAACTCTTACCACTTAAGCTTTCAAAACTAGAATCCTTCTTTCAAATTGACTCCGAATCATCCGGTAACTGAACTCGACCACGCATGCAAGTCATAACACTTAATACGAAGCTGTTCAAAACCTTATGCCACTGAACGGGACTTTAATTCACAAAATGACCGGCCGGGTCGTTATATCCTCCCCCTCTTAAACAAATATTCGTCCTCGAACGTGCCAAGAATCACCCTGAAGTCATCAAATTGCTGAATGTATTCATCCAACATACACCCGCGGGTGACCCCATGCCACCCCAATCCACGTAAGCCTGACGATACCATCTCAACTACAATTTATCCCTTCCACCAATACCAATAAGCCTTAGAGCCTAAAATTTCACCATCAGTCCATCTCGAAAAGACCTGATTCCTACCTCCACACATGGTATCGACCTCAACCAGCTGCAACAACTTATGCCTACACCCATAAGGTACAACCACACGTCGTAACACATCACACATATGCCCATAATAACATCTCTAATCACAATAGCTGCCCGAAATCAATGCCAGCACCGGCCATTAGCCTCATATCCATTAGAACCCTATTTTAACCCTCCATAATACTGACAATGATACAAGAAACCTGAAGACCTCATAACTATTCACCCGAATCTACAAGTCACATCTAACGCCACCGGTCACATACCACGCAAGCTAAAACTCAAATAAGCACAACACGAAAATGACTGAATACGTAAGGAGAAACACATAAGAGAAATATCAAACAAGTCCGACAAGTACAACTCTCTATCAGTACCATCCTACGAATCAATTTACAAGGAAGAATCAAGGTGTATGAACAAATCACAAGGATCTCATCCTGATATAACTTCCACCGCGGCACGCAACCTGACTCAAACATATCAAATCATATGAAATCGCGAGGGTCTCACCCTCAACTCTGAATCACAAGTAGAATACACATCATACCAACCGAAACCTTTCACTAACTCAATTCCGCCAATAAAATCACAACACTTACCGAACTCTCATCCCGGTAGAGCATCTAAATCACATATCGTAACCAAATTACTCAGGAATCACATCAAAACCTACCGTAATGGACAATAGGAATTCACTTCTAGTCTCGTAACTATCAATAATGAATAAAAACAAACAATAGATAAGGGCTACCACTATAGAGTCTCCCAACCAGGGTAAACACATAACCAGAATACTAAATCACGAAACTCTCCCACATGTGAAGCAAAATAGGAGGACTCACCCCGATAAGCAGAACCGAAACAAAATACGAATGGTGCTTCTCTATAACAAATCAAATGCATACCTGTATGACATCACCTGGCGCAACGACCTCAGACCTACTATATGAAACACATCAACGGGCCAGGCCTCCCCCTCTTGGGCGCCCTCTACTCTCCTGAATACCCCGCTATGACACAACTGTCTGGAGTCTGGGACAATCTCTCACCATGTGGCTAGTATCTCCACACTCAAAGCAACCTCTTTGCTGACGCAGCTGTGGGAACTGTGCGGTACGGGTGATCTGAGGCCCATGAGTACCTGAAAAATTGTGCAAAGTCTGAAGTGCAAACTCAATTATCTAACCCATAAAACCTCTACCATGCCGTACCCTACCTCCAAAGTAAGGACCAGTGGATCTCTCCGGTCTGCGAGTCCTCCTCGCCTCCCTATCCTCTCTCTCCCGACCTCGCCTTCCCTCTCTCTCTTGGCCCCACCTGTCCTCTCTCTCCTGGTCCCCCATGCCCTCTAATAGGTACCACCTACTGAAATAAAACATCTGTCTCCAACTCCCGAGCCATGCTGAACCAAATATCATGCCCGAGCCCCTCAATGAATCTACGGACACACTCTCTAACTGTAGCGACCAAGGTAGGTGCATGTCTGGCCAAATCACTGAATCTAACGGCATACTCTGACACTGACATAGTGCCCTGGCACAGCTACTCAAACTCCGCACGCCATGCATCCCGAAGGGACTGAGGTATGAACTCTCTCAGGAACATCTCTAAAAATTGAGCCCATGAAAATGGAGCTACATCGGCCGGACTACCCAACTCATATGCTCGCCACCACTGATAAGCTGCTCCTCTAAGCTGGAACCTAGTAAAAGCAACCCCACTCGTCTCCGCAATACTCGTAGTGCAAAGAATGCGATAGCACTCCTCTAGAAAACCCTGTGCACCCTCTGAAGCCAAACTACTGAAAGTAGGAGGGTCATACTTCTTGAACCTTGCAAGTCTAAGATGCTCTTCCTCAGATGTTGCTGCCCTAACTATGGGCTGAACTGGAACCACAGGCTGTGTCGCCATGACACCAGGAACCTGACCAATAGGAACGTGCTGCTCTGGAGTACGGGCGGTGGGAGTCTGAGTCCCTCCCTCGATCTGTGAAGTAGCTGGCGCAACCGGAATCAACCCCGCCTGAGCCAATGTACCAAACATGCTCAGGAACTGTGCTAAAGGCTCATGAAGTCTTGGGGTAGCAGCAGACGCCTCTGGTACCTGTCCCCCTAACCGGAGCTGCTGGCGGCTCTTTAAATGCTGCTCTGGTAGGTGCTCTAGCTGTGGCACGTGCTCCTCGTCGGCCTCTGCCTCTACCTCTTGCGACACCTACTTCGGGAGCAGCGTCATCGATAACTGCAGCCCGTGTCCTCACATTCTGTGAGAGAATAGAATGATAAGATATCAAACCCCGAGATCAATAAACTCGCACGATAGGAATGAAAGGAGTGAGACTGTCCTAATAGTTTCATAGCCTCTCAAAGATAAGTACAGATATCTCCGTATCGATCGGCAAGACCCTACTAAATTCGCTTATGACTCGTAGTACCTATGAACCTAGGGCTCTAATACTAACTTGTCACGACCCAAATCTTCCTTCGTAGGAGGTCGTGATGGCACCTAGTCTTAGGGGCTAGGTAAGCCTAGCATTTAACAATAATAATAAATAACGATTGATAAATGCAAATTAGAAATCTCCATACAAGACTTACAATCCCAAAACCGATAGTACAAGTCATAAGCTCTATAGAGTTTGCTAGAAACCTCTAAATACAACTATTTCGAAATAAGGATAATTAGTGTAAAAACAACATCAGAAGGTGACTCCGAAGCCTGCGAATGCAGCATTAGGTTTACCTTGAGTCTCTACAGCAAGAATCCGCATAGCTAGCTAACGATCGACTGACTTCGAAATACCTGGATCTGCATAAAAATTGTGCAAAAGCGTAGTATGAGTACACCATAGTGGTACGCAGTAAGTATCGAGACTAACCTTAGTGGAGTAGCGATGAGGAACAGTCTTGTTTCTCTCTCTTCATGTTTTTCCTCCTCTCTCCTTCTAATTCTTCTCCTTTATATATTATAGAAATAAAATTAAAAGGAATAAAGAAAAGAAATCGAGGTAAAAAGTTATTGTTTTTGTCCAGATCAAAACGTGGGAGTGTCACGACCCCAATTTCCCTCTGTAGGATGTTGTGATGGCATCTAGTCTGTAAGACTAGGTAAGCCTAACATTCATGCATAAATAATTGTAATAATGATTAAGGTCTCAATAACGCAACAACTAATATAAAGGAAACTCCGCAACTCAACATAAACAACTCCCCAGAATCTAGTAAATAAAAGTCACAAGCTCTATAAGATTGTTCTAAACATCCCTATACATCAGTATCTACAAAAAGGATGAGAAAAGAAAATAAACTAGATAAAGGGTGACTCCGAGGCCTCCGGACGCCGGCAAGTATACCTTGAAGTCTCCGAAACTGGCTCGTCTCACTGGTGCTTGGACTGGCAGGAGGTACCTGGATCTGCATAAAAGTGTGTGTAGAAGCGTAGCATGAGTACACCATAACGGTACCCAGTAAGTGCCAAGCCTAAACTCGGTAGAGTAGTGACGAGGTCAGGTCAAGGCCCTACTGGAATAAATAAGAAACTGAACATGTATATAATAGTGAAATAATGAAAATAATATAAATGAAACAATAAAGAAATACATCGAGATTAGCTACACTGAACCAAGGCAAATAATGCATAACGGAAGAAAATAAGGAAATGCTATGACACGGAACAAAGCAACAAAACACAAGTGAAGTAATGGAAACATATCAACAAGAGTAATTACTGAGGTACCGCCTCGTAGTCTCAAATCACAAAACATTTCACAATATTTCCTTATATCACCGTGGGAGCCTTGGATTTAGTTTTGAAAATTATTTTTCTCAAAATAGCTTCCCGCGTTTTAGCCCACCTTATCACATCGCGTGGCTTCAAGTAGCTCCCCTACTAGCAACATGCGTATCAAGCCCACCTTATCTCACCGCATGCATTTTAACCCCAAAACCTTATACCACAACATGCGTATTAATATCACAACGTATCACAAATTGCACCTCAAGTGCCCAATGTCACAACTTGCCAAAGAAATTAACAATAACGATGTTTTTACAATAAATAGCCCATGCCTCAACCACAATATACACAAGAGTCTCAACAATAATAACCGGAAGTGAATAACTCAACAAGAATAGTACTTCACAACTTAATACTTTGTCTCAATGTAAATCACATCCTTTATAACTCAATATCAATTTCAACAACAAGACATTCCAAGAATAACAACTTCAAGTAAAGAATTCAACGGTTAAATAATGAATAAGGAATAGAGGAAACAAGAACTTCAACTAAACATGTTGAGCAATTAACAAATAAGAGATAAAACAAGTAGAGCATGTGAAGATAAACTAATGATGATGGATATAACATGTTACGGTAACTCAATTAAAGGCGTGAAAAGAATCTACATAGATAAACCGGTCAATTTTTACATTTAGCCCGTGTACACACTCGTCACATTGCGTACACGACTTTCACATATCACAATTAACACAACAAACATTAATCCTAAGGGGTAATTCCGCCACACAAAGTTAGACGAGACACTTACCTCAAAACACGCTACCTCAATCCACTAGTAAGCCTTTCTCTCGATTATCCAACTCCGAACGACTCAAATCTAGCCAAAACAACTTGATATCATAAATATAAACTATAGGAAACTATTTAGAACAATAAAGTTACGATCTTCACAAAGGAACAAAAAGTCAAATCGAGCCCGCATCTCTAAACCCGACCAAAATTACAAAATCCGAACACCCATTCGATAACGAGTCCAACAATATAAGAATTACTCAAATCCGACCTCAAATCACCTTTCAAAACTACAAAATTTAGTCTAGGAAGTTTTCACAATTTGTTTCCCAAATTTCCAGCTCAAATCACTAATTAGATGATGAAAATAACAATAGATTCATTAAATATAGTCAAATCCGGGTTAGAATCACTTACCCCAATGATTTCCTTGAACAACCCTCGATATATCGCCACAAACCGAGCTCTCTATGTCCAAAATAAAAATGAGATCAAACCCCTGAACTTGGCATCTGTGACGCCGCGCCTGCAGAAAAACCATCCCAGGTGCAATTCAATCTTAAATATTGAGGTTTCGCTTATGTGGACCACTGCTCGCACCTGCGAGCCCTCTTCTGCGGAGAAAATGACCGCACTTGCGGTCCTGCCCAAGGCCTCCCTCCAATTTCCGCTTCTGGGAAAGACAATTTTGCGCCTGCGAAGGCGCACCTGCGCCCAGGTGTTCGCACCTGCGAGCCCACACCTGGGCTGCCCTCTCCGCTTCTGCGCTTCACCACTCGCACCTGTGGCCAATCCCTCTGTAGGTGCGATGACACCGGAAGGCTGGAACTTCAGCAATGCATTAAGTTCAAAATTGTTCCGGATTCAATTCAAATCACACCCGGGGCCCCTAGGACCCCATACGAATATACCAACAAGTTCCAAAACACATAACAGACCTACTCGAGGCCAAAAATCACATCAAACAACATCGATTCTACGAATCGCAACCCAATTCAAGCCTATTGAAACTATGAACTTCCAAATTCCAAAACTAATGCCGATTCATACCACAACCACTCTGATTGACTTTAAATTTTGCACACAATTCATAAATGAATTGACGGACCTATTCCAACTTCCGGAATCAGAATCCGACCCCGATATCAATAAAGTCAACTCTCGGTCAAACTTTCCAATCTTACAGACCTTTAACTTTCTAACTTCCGCCAATTCAAGCCGAAATGACCTACGGACCTCCAAATCAATATCCGGACTCGCTCCTAAGTCCAGAATCACCATACAGTGCTATTGGAACCATCAAAACTCCATTCTGGAGTCGTCTACACAAATTGCAAACTACGGTCAACTCTTTCAACTTAAGGCTCCAACTTAGGGACTATGTGTCCAATTTCACTCCGAAAGTCACCCGAAACCAAAACCAAACACCGCTGAAGAATCACATAACCATAATACAACATAGAGGAGGCAATAAATAGGGGATCAGGGCTAAAATACTCAAAATGACCGGCTGAGTTATTACATCCTCCCCCTCTTAAAACAAATGTTCGTCCTCGAATGAGTATAGAGACATACTTGAAGTAGTGCCCGTCCGAGGGTGTCATCCAGTCGAGGAGGCGACTTGGGAGACCGAGGACGAACATTTGTTTTAAGCGGACTTGTGCATATCCTCTAATATCTAAATAGTGCGCTCGGACTGCCCGTCCGTCTGAGAGTGAAATGTTGTACTCAACTCAACCCGTGTGCCTAACTCACGTTGTACGACCCTCCAGAATTGTGACGTAAACTGCGTACCGCGGTCAGAGAGCATGGATACCGGCATGCCATGAAGTCAGACAGTCTCGCAAATATAAACCTTAGCCAGCTACTCTGTAGAATAAGTAGTCACCACTGGAATGAAATGAGCCGACTTGGTCAACCTATCCACAATCACCCATACTGCATCGACTTTCTTCTGAATCCGTGGGAGCCCAACAACAAAATATTTAGTAACCCGCTCCCATTTCCACTTTGGAATTTCTAGCCTCTGAAACAATCCACCTGGCCACTGATGCTCATACTTCACCTGCTGACAATTTAGGTACCAAGCTACATACTCCACTATGTCTTTTTGCATTCCCCTCCACCAATAGTGCTGCCTCAAGTCTTGATACATCTTAGCGGCATCCGTATGAATGGAGTACCACGAACTATGGGCCTCCTGAAGAATTAACTCATGCAAACCATCTGCATTGGGCATGCATGCTGGCCCTACATCCGTAACACACTGTTATCCCCAATAGTGATCTTGGCATCGCCGTGCTGAACCGTGTCCTTGAGGAAAAGAGAATGGGGGTCGTCATACTGAAGCTCTCTGATACGATCATAAACAGAAGACCGAGAAACCATGCAAGCCAAAACTCGACTCATCTCCGAAACATCCAATCTATCAAACTGGTTGGCCAAGGCCTGAACATCCAATGCTAATGGCCTCTCCACTATAGGTAGATATGCTAAACTACCCAAGCTCTCTGCCTTATGACTCAAGGCATCGGCCACCATATTGGCCTTCCCGAGATGATATAGAATGGTGATATCATAGTCCTTAAGCAACTCTAACCATCTTCGATGTCGCAAGTTAAGATCCTTCTATTTGAACAGATGTTGTAGACTTCGATGGTCAGTATATACCTCATATGGGACAACAGAAGGATAGGATAATTCTTCTAATAGTGCCGCCAAATCTTCAAGGCATAAAAAATAACGCTAACTCAAGGTCGTGGATAGGATAATTCTTCTAATGTACCTTTAGCTGTCTAGACGCGTAGGCAATTACCCTACCATCTTCCATCAACACTGCGCCGAGGCCAATACGCGACCCATCACAGTACATAGTGTAAGACTCCGAACCCGTAGGAAACACCAACACTGGGGCTGTAGTAAGAGCAGTTTTGAGCTTTTGAAAGCTCTCCTCACACTCCTCGGTCTACCTGAATGGAGCATCCTTCTAGGTAAATCTGGTCATAGGTGCAGCAATAGATGAGAAACTTTCTACGAATCGACGATAATACCCTGCTAAACCAAGAAAACTCTAGATCTCAGTAGGGGAAGATGGTCTGGGACAACTCTGCACTACTTGAATCTTCTTGGGATCTACCTTGATCCCCTCACTCGACACTACATGCCCTAAAAATGCCACCGAATCAATCAAAAATTCACACTTTGAAAATTTTACATACAACTTCTTGTCTCTCAAGGTCTGAAGCAGGATCCTCAGGTGCTGCTCCGGGAGTACCCAAGATGTCGTCAATAAACACAATGACGAATGAGTTAAGATAGGGCTGGAATACACTATTCATCAAGTGCATGAATGTTGTTGGGACATTGGTCAGCCCAAATGACATCACAAAGAACTTGTAATGACCATACCGAGTCCTGAAGGCAGTTCTCGGAATTTATGGATCCCGAATCATCAATTGGTGATAGCCTGACCGCTAATCAATCTTTGAGAACACTCTATCACCCTATAACTGATCAAATAGGTCATCAATGCATGACAATGGATACCTGTCCTTAATTGTAACCTTGTTCAACTATCGATAATCAATACACATGCGCATAGAACCATCTTTCTTCTTTACAAACAAGACCGGAGCACCCCTAAGGTAACACACTGGGCCGAATGAAGTCCTTATCAAGAACCTCTTGCAACTGCTCCTTCAACTCTGTTGGGGCTATACGATATGGTGGAATAAAAATGGGCTAAGCGCCTGGTAACAAATCTATACCAAAATTGATATCCCTATCGGGAGGCATGCCCGGAAGATCCGACAGAAATACATCTGGATAATCCCTCACTACCAAACCTGAATCAACAGTAGGAGTATCAACATTGACATCTCTCACGAAGGCTAGATATGCCTTGCACCCCTTCTAAACCATCATATGTGCTTTAAGGAAAGACACCACCCCATAGGAACATAATACAAGGTACCCGTCCACTCCAATCGTGGCAACCCTAGCATAGCCAACGTCACTGTCTTGGCGTTACAATCAAGAATAGAATGATAGGGCGACAACCAGTCCATGCCCAAAATAACATCAAAATCTACCATATTAAGAAATAATAGGTTAGCTTTGGTCTCAAAACCACAAGGAACAACTAAACAAACCGATACACACGGTCAACAACAATAGAATCTCCCACTGGCGTGGACACATAGACAGGAGAACTCAAAGAAGCACGGGATATACCCAAATATGGAGCAAAGTAAGATGATACATATGAATAAGTGGAGCCTAGATCAAATAAGACTGATGCATCTCTATGACAAACCGGAATAATACCTGTGATAACTTAGTCGGATGCAACTTCCTCCGTCCTAGTAGGAAGAGCATAACATCTGGTCTGGCCTCCCCCTTTAGGGTATCCCCTACCTGCCCCACCTCCACCCCTGGAAGACTGTACAGGTGGAGCGGCAACTGGTGCGGTAACCATGACTTGAGAAGCCTGAGGACCCTGTGGAATACGAGGAGCCTGAGCAGTCTATGGAGGTTCAACTCTCCCGAATCAAGGGTGGTCCCCCACCATATGACGAGTGTCACCATACTCAAAAACATCTCTCAGAGGACGTGGCTGTTGGAACTGGCTCGGGCCCGATCGGTTAGACTGTCTACTAAAAGCACCCCGTACAGGAGGTGCATTAGACAGTGGCGGTGCATAATAGGCAACCCGGGACCTGGGAGTAGCCGGAATACTGCTGAAAGTTGGAAGGGCTGAATGAATAGGACGACTCACATAGCCTCTACCATGACGGGCACGGGCACTACTATATGTGCGAGAATCTTGAGGCCTCTTGGCCTCCCTATTCTCTCTCTCCAGGCCCCACATATCCTCCAATCTCCGAGCAATCTCCACAACCTGCTGGTATGGGGTATCACTCTCCGAATCTCGAGCCATGCCGAAACTAATACCATGGTTGAGCCCCTCGGTCTCTGACTATGGAGACCAAAGCTGGTGCATGTCTGGACAACTCATTGAACCTTACAACATACTCTGATCCGGTCATAGCACCATGGCACAACTGCTCAAACTCTGCGCACCATGCTTTACGAAGGCTCTGGGGAACAAATTCCCTCATGAACATCTCTGAGAACTGAGCCCAGGTGAGTGAAGCTACCTCGGCTTGGCTACCCAACTCGTACGCTCGCCACCACTGATAAGCCGCTCCCTTAAGTTGGAACATAGTGAAAGAAACCCCAAAACAGGGTCGTCTTACTGGTGCCTGGACTGGTACGAGATACCTGGATCTACACAAAATAATGTACAGAAGTGTGACATGAGTACATCACAGCGGTACCGAGTAAGTGTCAACCCTAACCTCTGTAGAGTAGTGACGAAGTCAGGTCAAGGCCCTACTTGAATAAATAAGAAAAGTTGTACAAGTATATGGCAGTGTGGTAATGATAGCAATGCATTTAAAACAACAAATAACATATCATGGTTAGCTACACGGAACTAAAGCAAATAATGTAAGATGGAGAAAAATAAGGAATGATATGCTAAGGAAACACACAACCAAAGACAAGTGCATCTATAGAGAAATACCAACAAGAGTCACTACCGAGGTACCGCCTCGTAGTCTCAAATCACAAGAATATTTCACAATCTTTCCTTATATTACCGCAGGAGCCTTGCATTAAGTTTTGAAAATTATTTTCCTGAAATAGCATCATGCATTTTAGCCCACCTTATAACACTGCATGGTTTCTAGTAGTTCCCCTACTAGCGACACGTATCAAGTCCACCTTATCTCACCGCATGCATTTCAACCCCAAAACCTTATTGTCACGACCCAAATCGATGGGCCGTGACGGGCACTCAGTACCTTACTCAACCGAGTACCAACATAACGTATCTTTTCATATCATACTATCATAGATAACTGAGCCATAGAGGGTGCCATGAGATAGGTAGAATACAATATGTAATACCAACCTATACATCAGACGTATGGGCCTATAAGACCAAAATGATCACTCGTACACTGAACATAGATCGACAAGGCCATACAATCTTTTATGTATATGAAATCTATCTACAAGCCTCTAAGAATATATAATTGTCATAAGGGTAGGGACAGAGCCCCGCCATACCAAACAATACACATCTAAATCATACTGACCAAACAAGCAACTCCGGAGTGAATGGAGTGCACCAACATCTTTCGCTAAGCTGATCAGCTACTTGGAGGACTCTCGACCTGTCTATCGAGACCTGCGGGCATGAAACGCAGCATCCCCAGGCAAAAGGGATGTCAGTACAAATAATGTACCAAGTATGTAAGGCAATATACTGAAAGTTGAAACTGAACTGACAATATAATAACTGAAAGTAACTGGGAGTCAAAGATAGTCCGAAGATATGCTTACCTGCTGATACTGACTCAACTTTCTCAGTATAGTAAATAAAATAGATGTCCGGCCCTATAAGGCCTGGTATATATAACTGCTCTACCTTAGTAGGCTCGCTCATAGGCGCTCAGCCATACTAGGCTCTGTATCTCGGCCAACTAGGCTCGCTCATAGGTGCTCGGCCATAGTACGCTCAGTATATAACTTACCATCTGATCAGAGGTTGCCCAATAGGGGCCTGCCCATTGATTGTAGCTCGATAGTAATAAAAATACTGTAATACTGTATATATATGCTCTCTGCTCTCTTGACTGGAAGAAGATAATACTAAATTAAATATAAAATCCCGATAAGGACAATACTGTAATTTATGAGACTAGGATAATGTATATAAATTCGAGAGTATGAACTTCTCTTTATGCCTCGTTATCAAACACATGTAATTACGAGATCATTCCAAAATGAAGGGAGTGCTTATCCTTAACATACCTGAGCTGATTCTCTTGACAATCTCTCAAACACACGTCAATTGCGACAACACGTAATGGCGGATCGAAATAGGGAAATATTCGTATGATGCTTTTGATAAAGATTGTACCGTGCTCTCTTAGAATTTCAAATATCGTTGCGATTACACCGAATAGCTTCGTTACAAATCTCTTAGAGTTGCGAATCCAAATTGAAGCTTAATCCGTCTCTTTCCATACTTAAAACCATACGTAGAATCATACCTTAATAAGGTAAATTTCTTAAAATTATTGGATTTTTGTGGGCCCTACTTGATAGGGATGTCTTGGCCAAATAATGTCCAAATTATGACACCTAGCAACATAATTTAAGAGTCATTTGATTGACTATATTTTGCTGCCACGTTTTTGGCTTTAAGATTATCCAATAACTTAATTAACTTTATTATTCCTCCACTAATCCAATAATTAATCAATTACCCAAATAATTAAGAATTATCCCAAATTACTTAAAATACTACTCACTTTTAACACACTTCATGCACCTTACTATCATGGTCATGTGGTACCTTGTATGACACTAGTCCATAAATACTAGGTATTTATAGCCCGGACCGTATATTATCTCAAAATGCCAAACATCGACGAAATTCATTTTTATCGATTTTCTTACCCTCTCACCTTCACGAATTTACTTATCACTTACTTGAAATAGCGTAATACTTATAATCCCAAAATAATCTCATTCCCGAGCTTACGTCGATTAACTTACGACGAAACTTCAACATATGAAAATGCGGGATGTAACATCTCATTTCCGAGCTTCCATCAATTTACTTATTGCGTACTTTTACGTACGAGCTCTGTAATAATAGCTACATGAAGTCTATACTATTGAGTGACACATGTTTGACTTCTATGCTTGTGCCCACACTCATCATGCTGCTTCTGCTAGTCCAGTGATATTCATGATGTAATAATAGCTACATGAAGTCTATACTGTTGAGTGACACATGTTTGACTTCTATGCTTGTGCCCACACTCATCATGTTGCTTCTGCTAGTCTAGTGATATTCATGAACCTTCATATGCCCTTAGCTGAGAGAACTTCACGTTTAAGTTACCATCTTGGTTTGATGTTAATCTTCCTTAATGGTTGTGCCTCTCTCATCATGCTAATCTAATTGCTTAGCTAAAGAGCCTTAGATAGTAATCATGTTTGATCTTATGTTGATTCTGTCTAGCTAAAAGAAAGAAAATATGGTTTGAATGTTATCATGATAATCTAATAAAGGTTTGGGTAAATTTTAACCTAGGACACCACAGTAGTCCTACTTGTTCATTAAAAATGAGGTTTTGCATTCATCTATCTGTTTGGATTTGGCCATTTATGTTTTGGTTATTTCAAGATCATGTGATGGACACTGTTTGGGAAAATGTCTCTTGTCAATTTGAGTATTTTTTACTTTAATGACCTGACTGAATGATGCTGAACATGTACTATGCTTGTAGGATCTAAAACGGGAAGTCTGTTGGTGTAACTTGCTAGTAAAATCACTCACATATTTAGGTAAATTTGTTATGACCTATTTGCCTTGCCCTCACCTACTGCAAATGAATATCTGTACTTACTGCCTCATATCTTTTAGACATCAGTATATATAGGAGAATTTAATCATGAACCTGAGTGTTATTTGGATATGGCAATTTGAAAAATTTGTTAGACTATACACTGTTACAACTAGACATCATGCCCTTTAGGTCTAAACAGAAAATAAAACTAACTCTTCTATTTACATTGATGTATCTGCTGATTGATGTTATCGTTGAGAAGTCTGAACAAGGCTGTTAATACAGGTATTTTGTGAAGTGGGGTCTCATTTATATATATGTTTGCTCTAGAATGTTCTAAAGATTATTGAAATGCATATTGACATGTTCTAAGTGTTATGAACCTATTTAAGGATCCTGAAATGTTGAGTCTTCAGTAGAATTAATTAAACTAATGCATATGTCCTTCCCTATCACTCAATGATATTTAGATCACTTAACGAGGAATCTCTGAATACGAAGTAGTTGGAAATAGGGTCTATCTACTGATAGCATGCAATCAGTTTTCTTTGTGTGTGACCTATCCTTGATTGTGTACTATTATTGAGCCTCACAAGTATTCTGTGCATAGTATGATAGTTGAGATCAACACTAAGGCTTTAGTCGCCATCAGAATTTTAATGAGCCATTTGTAGTAACTTGTCCTTATATGTTGTGTTTTGTCAAGAGTATTTCAAGTTCAACAGTGTGTTAAGACCTTAGTTGTCTATCGATTGGTATTCTAGTAATGGCTGCAAAGCCAAATATGATTGTTTGATGTTTTCCTGTGTGGTTGAACCTTCTATATTTGTTCTGTTACAATTGTTAAACTATGTTGACATTTATTTTTGTCTTAGACTTTGACGAGGAGTAAAGAGTCAATGATTAGGGGTATTTGGGTGTGAGCCCGGTTTTGTGATTGAGGTACTCCTCCCTGGCACAAGCACTGCTCGGTATCCATAAGACCCTCATTAACTCTGAAGTGTCCGGGGTACATAGGGGGATTGCATAAATGAGACATGGTTCACCTTAAGCCTTTGGTCATCGACCTTAACTAATATTCATAGGGTTAACATAAAATGAAAACTAAAAACCCTACTGACCTTTTCAGATCTTTTACTTATATGTCATAATTTATTTTGTATCTTATATTGATATGTACTAATTGTTTCCTCTTTCTTTTTTACCATGCATGGTCAATTTGGGACTGTTGAGTTCATTAGGAACTCAGGCCCAAGTTCCAGAATTGGGTTGCTTTTTCTGTTCGTTGGAGTCTACCGCTATTTGAAAACTAACCTTACTATTGGTTATTGTTAGATATTTTGGTTGTTTAGGAAATATAGGCAAACCAAGACTTACAGGTAATAAAGTGCAAATTAGATTAAATAGTACATATGCTTTAATTATTCTAACGTTTTGAGCATCAATAATTTAAGACTAATCTTTGAATAAATAAACAATTTTATTTATGATTCACTGCTAACAATTTTCAGTTGTTTTAAGCTTTGGGCAGATTCAAAAAAAAAAAAAAAACTCTTCTTGGAAAACCTTCAAACGAATCACGGGGGTTACAAAACCATTTTAAAAGATAAAAGCAATCATATACGGTCAAAATTACAAGAGACATCAAATGAGTTTGAAACACAAGGTATTTCGCTAAAGCAATCTTCATAAAACAAATAAGGTATAATTGTTTTCAACCAAAGTATATTTTTAGTAGTCTCTTATTCTATAAGTTATAAAAACTTACAAACAGAGATCACTTTCTTCAAAGGATTACACTATCTCTTTCTCAAACAATGATCTTTCAAACAACTTTAATTTTTTTTTAAAATCTCACTTAGCAATTTCAAATAGAATATAGACATTCCTTTCCCCGAACCTAGTCTAAGTTTAAGGAGCTATCTCAGGTAGATTTTAAGGGATGCCTAATACCTCCCCCCTAGAATTACTCGAACCCTTACCCAAATCTCACCGGTTAGCAGACCATTAGTACAATAATTGTACAGATTTATAGGTACCCTAATATACCTTAAATATTAGGTAGTGACTCTTTTCGTTTATCAACTTCGGAAGAACTACTAGTTGTATTTTATTTTGATTTATGCAAATAGCGTGAAACAATGAGTATGAGGATTTTGGCTTGATGGATTTTCCCATGAGGATGTTATATTGGATCGGGCTGCACGCCGCAACTGTATAATATTAGATCTGGTTGCACACCGCAACATGTTATGTTTGGATACGACTCCTTGTGCTTATGTCGTGTGCTTTGCTTCTCCTTTGTGAGATGGGTTCATAGGATTATGATTTTGTTGTTGTATCTAATAAACATGTTGGATAGTTCTCTTATTTGGTTCTCTTTTCATTATTGGTTGTATTCGAGTTGTTGCTTGTTTGGCACACGAATCGCGTCGTATGAAGTTCTAAGTGGCATTTGGTATGGCTTGTTGAGTGAGCATATTGTAATGGGTAAAACGATATTATTGTACTTGGAATTAGTGCAATTCGATTTGTATAAGGTGTGTTTGGAAGCATACTGCCATTAGTCAGCTCAGAATTTGATAATGGTTCTTGTCGGGCTAGAAAACTCTATGGCTTGTCTTCTTGATGGGTGGTTATAAGTTTCTACATTTTTCTTTCATCATTAGCAGTGTTGCGAAGGTTTGAAACACTGTTTTATTTGATATGAGTTATATTATTGGTGTCGAGCTTGGCAATGAGCAGTTATTGCGGGTAGAACCTATGGTTATGGGCATATGAGTAATGAGGTACATCATCTGATTACTTCCAGGAGTACATATATGGCTGACACAACTTGTCGAGATTGATACAGTGTGTGTGTGTATATGTGTGTGTATATATATATAAGAATCGGATCTTAGAGGGAGTTCCAGATGTTGGAATTTGGTTCTGTGTGCACGATCTGACAGGTTCATTGATGATTACCTTGGCGCGTAGGCGCACCTGTTGGGGAGACCTCATATGATCTGCATTCCAGGCTACGCATCGCAGTCCACCGAGTCTCCATTGAACTATTTATTTTATTCTGTCTTATTACATTCAGGACAGATGTATTATTATTGTACTCCTTAAAAAATGCTCATGCACTTGTGACACTGGATTTTGGGGGTTCCTACGGGTTATTCGTTATTGTAGTGGTGTAAATTCTATCTCTTTCGATTTAATAAAGGAAAAATTATGACTTTAAAATAAAAAATATGGATAATTAAGTTGATCAGTCACTGTTGGCTTGCCTGACGGCGATGTTAGGCACCATCACAACCTTTAATGGATTTTGGGTCATGGCAGCTTGGTATCAGAGCTTTAGGTTCACTTAGGTCTCACGAGTCAGGAACAAGTCAAGTAGAGTCTTGCGGATCGGTACATAAACGTCTGTACTTATTTTCGAGAGGCTACAGAACGGTTAGGAGCACTTCCCTTCTTGATTCCTTGTCACGACCCAACTGGAGGGTCATGACTAGCACCCGGGCCATACTTGCCGAGCACCAACGTACATTTTATCTAACCTTCCTTATTATCTTTAAGGGTCGACAAGATCAATATAAATGGTAGACATGGATTATGAACATCCAAAAATGAAAGATAATGTCATGAACATACATACCATGGGACAACAAGACTGTCAAGAAACTATATATAAGGTACGAGCTACCATGCTGCCGTGAAA